>VWPU01006248.1:147500-152500 GCA_013398955.1 Callaeas wilsoni
TTCATTTCAGTCTGCTTTATAATGCTATGTGTAGTTCATAATCTGCCTCCTGATTTCCTAATATGTTGCAAATATAATCAGGAGGAAATCCTGTTTCTTTCAACAACTGAATAAGCAGCAAAATAATGGAATAAGCTGCATGTGTGTTGCACAATCTACTTTACACTTTCAAACCAATAACTCAGCTCTTCAGGATCACTTTCCAGTCCTCCAACATAGACTCATTCTCCCCTTAAAAATAAATCTCATTTTCTCAATTATAAATCAAGTTAGCATGGGATTAGTAAAAGATGAAGACAAAAGATTAGGAATATGCTGATAAAGTATGAAAATTGACTATCACAATTTGTACATAACTTAAAAGTCATGACAAGAAAGAAAAAACACCCCCCCAACAAAACCCAACCAACCAAACACCTAGCCAACCAATCGACCAAGCAACCAATCAACCCAAATCAAATTAAAAAAAACACAGACAAAAACAAAAACAAACAAACAAACAAAAAAGGAACAATAGCAAACCCTTTAGAATTATTTCCAGTCTTCTAGAGGAAAGAATGTATTTCTGTCTTGTCAGATTGACACATATTGGACCCTAACAGTGCAGCAACTTAATACAGAGAAAAGTTATTTTAGAGGTTTTTAAAAATGTATTAGACCTAGTTTTTCTTTCACTACATTGCCTGTACTTGCATGATAAATAAAGCAAGCCTACTTCACAGGCAAGAAAGATCAGAAAAAAATAATTCTTAAAACAATTTTTACACTCTTACTGCTTCCATAAGTAGCTTTTCTCCAAAATGCACAGCAAAATGCACAGTTATAGTATGGTATAAAAAAATGTGTGTATCTCACCAGTTTCTGAAGATTACTGTGTTAACTCTCTAGAAACTTGCAACATACTCCCAAGTTACCGTGTAATCATATTGAAATTACATTACACTGGACTTTCTTCTCCCACACTGCATACTGCTGTTACATTTAAAGTTCCTCAGGGCAAGGACTATATCTGTATCTATTTTGTAAGGTGTTATGCAAACATATGGTGTTGTAATAACTAATAAATAATCATGAGTACGCAGTAGCCTTAAACTTGGGCTGGGAGATCTTTTATACCTGTACTCTTGCTTACTCTTGTGTTATCCACATGTACCTGGGAGCATACACAGGTGAGCATACATGCACATGGAAGCACAGTGTACTGGTGTACTGGTGATAGTGGTAATGATGCAGAGGAAAAATCTGTCTTCAGATGTTTTTCTGGAAATTTTGTACCCAATTAACTGAAAATATTAAACCATTCCATTAACAGGCCATGCATTATCATGCCTGTGTAATTGAGGGAGTAAAATTCTTCTGAATCAAAATTTCAGAAAACAAGTAAATGGTATGTTCTGAGCAATTACCTACTTCTTAAACTGATTGTGCATTTTTGCATCAATGGGGGGATGAAGTCAGTTCTTTCGAAAGTAAATAAATTATAGGGTTTATGACTCATATAAAGGAAATGTGTCCTTGGTGATTCTTGAACTTAGCATAAACTACCAAGCAAGTTACATGTATATTCTTAAAGAATTTTATATTAAAAGAATGAACAAAACCTTTCACAATTACTTATATCTCTTCCCCAGCCATACCTATTGCAAGAATAGCAGAACATTTTGCTCACCTGGAAACTCTCATCATAGGGTCCTAAACCTGTGAAGTCATGATTTAAAAGACACAAATGTTAGTAGAAGTGATACAGTCACTCTATTTTTCCACTATTTCTGACAAATACATTTTCCCCATAGATTAACAATCAAATGACTGCACAGTTCTCTGATTAATTCTGCTAGAAAAGAAAAAAGGAGAAGACACATTTCCTGCCTGGAACTAGATAACTTAGTTCTTGTAACTGTGAGACCATCTGTGACTGTAGTCCTTGCAAAGCTTACCCCTCATGCCTACAGTGGAAATAGCCAGTAAATCCACATTCAGAGGCAGAACTCCTTTTCTTACATTTCATCTTTAGCCTGATCCATATGTTTTCTTCTCCTTGGAGCAGAAAGCCCACTATTAAAGCTCCAAAAGGGACTTCTTTGATCAAGAAAATGAACACACTGTCCTTCAAAAAAAAATTGTTAATTGATCTTTGTAAATTTGTGCTCAAGTTAAATGTCTGGGGGACGACCACTTGGGTCTGGGCTGAACTTCAGTTACAAGCATCTGCTCATTGAGGTCCTCCTTCCCTGATGTAGAGTGTGTTTTTGTTTTCCTAAGCTCATGTGTGTATTCTGAACCTCTCCCAGGAGGCTTGCTGTCTTAGTAGGGTGCATAGCTGGTCCTTCCCCTGCCTTTACCTTGCACACTGTTCTCCATACTGGGGGGGGGGGGGGGGGGGGGAAGAGACAATCACTTCCATCATCCTCAGAGTCTAGTTCTAGAAACTGCATTGAAATTTGGCTGTTCCCCTACAGCTCTGTTTTTAGGAAGGGGTAGTGGATGTTCTCTTGTTGCTTAATGATTAAAGAAGAGCAGATAGAGAAATCTTAACAAAGTCCACATTAATTCTCAGTAGTTCAAGCAGCCTAAACGCAATTGTATCTTTTGCAGACTCATTTGTAAGGTGATTCTCTTCATCTGCATCAGCAACCAGGGAGTGGAAATCAGTTCAATCATTCTAACAAATATTCATAACTGGTTACATTGGCCCTTAGATGGCATATGTCACCTGGGAGATAGAAACTGGTTATCTGACAGTTCTCACTCGGAAATTTTGTAGAACTAAATGAAATAATCAGTTTTGTTATTTTGTATTGTTGTCTGTACGGCATGCTCTGACTAAGTCTTTTTGCACAACTCCCATTGGAACTAATGGAAGCCATATGTGCAGGAGAGAAAAATGGACTCATAAAGATATTTTCCTCATCTTAACACCGTCTTACTTCCTTCTTTAGGCACCTTAACAATGAACATGCATTGGATGACAGAAGCACTGCTCAGTGTCGGGTGCAAATGCAAGTGGTTCAGCAGTTAGAAATACAGGTTTGTTACATGGATGCATTATCCTATTACTTATTTACTATTAACCTAAACTAAATTGAAAACACTTGCCTTAGTGACTCTAGCTTAAAGACATATGTTTCTTGCATTAAATTTGTTGATCTTCATGAACAAGTGAGGGTTTTTTACTTAAAGATTTTTCACATTATAAATTATGCAATAATTATCTAACATCAAGATTGTCTACAGTATTTTGCTTGAACTAAGACTCTAATGCTATTCATCATGAATGAAAAATGCAGTCCCTGGAGCAAAGACTGGATCCAAGCCATCTTCACTTTTTAAAATGCTGGGTCAGGATCCCTTTTCCTTCTTCCCCTTCTGACCCAGTGCTTGTCTGTGCTGTTCTGTGGGATAAAAGAGTAGCAGAGCATATCTCCACTCAAAATGACTCCCAGCCTGATAGGGGGCATTTTTCTGCAAGCAGAAGGTATAATGTCAGAGCCACTCAGGGAGGCCCCCAGGGAGTGCCATGCCTCAGACCGCAGGCCCGCAGTGCCCTGCGCATGCTGTAACCTTTAGAGGTCACTGCATGTATGGAGGGATGCAGGGAGTCACTTACCAGGGAGTGACGAGAACCCCTGGGGTCTCCCAGTATTGTGACTACACTTCCCAGGCTACTGAGGTTGGACACAAGCCTCAGGGGTGACCATGCAGGACACTTGCACCAGGTCTCCTCCTGCCCACCCAGCAGTCATGGGGGAGGCATGTCTCAGCAGTCCCATCCTCTCTTGGGACTGCTCAGAGGAGCTCAAGGCGTGCAGCAAGGGACTAAGATTTTTGTCCCTGTTTCTTGCCATATGTAGAGAAAGAAGGATCACAACTCTCACCTTTCTCACCTTTTTGGAATATTGTCTCACAGTTCTCTTTCACATAAGAATATTTATTCTTCTTTCAGCCAAGGCTTTCTTCGGTATTTTTTACTTTAATGCTGGAAATCCAAAAAAATGAGAGGAGCATACAATAATGTAATTTATTGTCATTTCCCTTAAAATGAATTATTTTTAAACCCAGGTAAAGCTGCTATTTCTTTTATATTATTTACAAGATAGCGTTAGCTTAATTTGTTTAGTAGGAATTTACGTCATGGCAAATACTGTGTCTCTAAAATGTCACACACATAGTATGAAGCTACACATAATATGAAGAAGAAACCTTCTTCCCACCCCTTGCCTCAAATGTTCTTTAATTGAAGATGCACTGATCAAATTAAATACCTTCAGTATTAAAGATAGTTCCCTCTCTTAAGTCCAGTCTCAGCCTACAGGTGTAAGAGCAAGAACTGTCTGGAAAATGGTAGTATTAAACACCAAGTTTAATTCTTATTGCAATTAATGTTGAAATTGTGTTGTAGGTAGCCAGAGCCAAATCACTAGAATAAAATTGTGAACACTTCTTCTTGTAAACTAATTTGTGAAAAAAAGAAAAAATTATTTTAATGTTGTAAAATACATTTTCCTCTTTTATAGTCTGCTATTTTTATCAACAAGTTGCATATTTCAAGCATTTCCTCCTGTTTCATTTTTTACTTTCAATTTGGTACCTTGTTTGAATCTGAAACTACAAATATTTGTATAGTATATAATCAGAAAATAGTATCAGTTAGGAAAAAGTAGAGGTTTAGGTGACATGATGTTTTTTAAAGGCAGCATAAGGGCTTCTTAAGTACTGTTTACCATTTACAAAGGCTAGGCTGTAATCTAACAGTTGAAGTGAAGATTTAGCTTGCGGTGTGACCAATTATGCCATTTTTTGCTTTGTCTGACTGCTAGTGAAGTAGAGTCCATCAGTTGTAATGAGACCCAGTGCAGTGTCGATGCCGACTTGATGGCAGAGTTCAGTGTTTCACACTGCCTGGGCTCTGTCACTCTATTGAATTAGATTGATGATGGCAGATTGCAGGGGGCACTAACTGGACCTCAGTGGGAAAGGATGAAGTGTGTAGTCAATCCTGG
>VWPU01006248.1:162500-171364 GCA_013398955.1 Callaeas wilsoni
AAAACATACCCACCAGCTTAGGCTATGGAGCAGCTCTTAATGCAAGCTTGCAGGTAAAAAATGCTAAATAATTCTTTCTTTGTACACACTGATTATGTTCTTATGTGTGATGTATTTTATTTCTGCTTATACATTGGTATAGAATTACCTGTTATGTTTATGCGGACCTGATGGTCATTCTGAATAGCTGGGTTTATCATCCAAGTAAGTTGTATTACCTAGCAGTGCAAGTAGTAGCTCTTATTCATGCTACTTTTGATGTGAAGAAGCAAGAAGGACACCCTGTGGCAAAATCTGGAACATTCAGTTTTGCTGCAAATGTTAGATTGATAGAAGCTTTTGCAAATGCATGTGGATATGCATTAATATTTATCCAAGCTGTCATAAATGATTTCACATCATAGTGTTGGGGAACATGGTGCTCATGGCAAAAACTTTAAAGTTTAATTATAATATATAATTTTTATGCAGAAGAGGCAAATGTCAGGACTTTTTTATTTTGAGTTAAGTTCTGGTCATTTTTTAAAGTATAGCAGTTGCCTGCATTATAGAGGACCCATACATTGTATGGAAGGGCAAAGGGGTTAAGTGTAATTCAAAGTCAAAAAATTATGTAAAACTAGAAAGTGCCATGAATATCAGAACATAGTTAATAATGGAAAATAATGAAACCTAAGCAAAAGAAAGAGTAAACCAGAAGTAGAAATGCTGTTATATTCAGAATGTGAAAATAATTGGAAAAGCACAAAATCCTTCTGACTACCTCAAAAACTACTCAAAATGAGCTGTTCTGTATGTGTATATTTCTAAATGTTCATACATGTATGAGTGCTGTGTGTATGGATGGACTAATAATTTTGGTTTTACCTTTCATTTTGGTAGGCTGCACTGGCAGAGAGTAGTTTACCATTGCTAAGTAACCCAGGACTGATAAATAACGCATCCAGTGGCTTACTGCAGGCAGTCCATGAAGATCTCAATGGTTCACTGGATCACATTGACAGTAATGGAAATAGCAGTCCAGGCTGCTCTCCTCAGCCTCACATGTAAGTGCAGTTAGCTTTCTTTCAAGAAAAAATGCCATATTCTAAGACATAATATTACTCAAAAGAGCTTTGAAAGATGGTAAGTGAAACATCTGGAGCTATATATTTGAAACTAAACATTTATATTAAGACATTTAAATAGATGAGTCTTCATTTACTTTGTAGTAAGATTGCTATAAGCTTTTTCTTGCTTTTTTTCTTTTGCTTGCAAGCAAAATCAATTTGCTTGCAAGCTCTGAACGTAATGGGAGGCTGATCTCTATGGTCATTTTCAGAGCCTGGTTTGTAAGGTATAGTCAGAATGTTCACACTGGAATTAGTTGTAATTTTAACTATGACTCTCTAAACCATTTATGAACTGTACTAGAGATATTGCCCGTTTATATAAACCATAAAATGCA
Source organism: Callaeas wilsoni (assembly GCA_013398955.1). Taxonomy (NCBI): domain Eukaryota; kingdom Metazoa; phylum Chordata; class Aves; order Passeriformes; family Callaeidae; genus Callaeas; species Callaeas wilsoni. The sequence goes on from VWPU01006248.1 coordinate 163,948, forward strand.
AAGTTTAACTGTTGCCCACAGTTTACATAGAAGCCAGTAAAGTGTAACTTTTTGCCTGTCATATAAATCAGTGTAATTACATATTCAAGTTTAATTACTGGTGCGTCTGTATTGGCAAGGTTTATATGTTATATTTTATGCAAGACTACGATTCCTATTAATATTTAGCAGCTAACTATATCATTAATTACTCTAAATTCTTTCCCCTACCATCTTTTTAATGGAGCTGAGAGAGTGGAAGTATTAAAAATTGATGTATTGTGGATTTCAGAAATGTGTCTGAAGCTTTAGAAATGCCTGGCCTTAATCAGTGGTGTCAAACATGGCAGTTTCTTGTTTACTAAATAGTAAAACATGTATCTTGGAGGTATTGTTTCCCAGGTTATTTATATAATAATTAGCAGTGTGATATGTAAGTAGACTTAGTTTTAAGTTTACTGTAGGATGATTTTTAAAGAGTATCTACAGTTATGGTATCCTTTTTTTTTTATGTTTTAAAAAGCTGATCTCATTTGCCTTTTTTCATTCCATTTTCTCTTTTACATTTTAAATGTTCATTTTAATTGCTAGAGTGGGATATTTAACAGTAACAGTAATTGAGACCAGACTCCCTTTTTTACTTATGCTCTGTTGTGTGAAGAATCCATTTCGATCTGATCTTTTTTTTAGGAAAAATATTTTACTGATTTTTTTCTTCTTTTGTTTGGCATGTTAATATGTCTGTGATCATATAGAAATGTTTATTGTCATGCATTTAATTGTTGTATTGCACATTTATTCTACTTGCCTTTGAAAATAATACACTGTGAACATTCATGTATTTTATCAGGTTCCAAACCATTACTTTTTCAAAATGGAAAAATTTGTCTTTTGGAAGTGTCTTTAGATGTATTAAATAATACAAAAGAAGTAATAAAACTTGAAGTAGAAAGAACATGAATATATGCTCTTGAGAGTAACACTACTCTAAAACAAGTAAAGTGAGCAATCAGACAAAAGTTTTTATATCCCATGCTTTATGCTATCAACCATGCAGTGGGTAGCTTGAGGCCTTTTACTTTTAGCAGTTCTCCTGAGTATGCTAATGCTCTCTTCCTGTATAAAATGCCAAGACAATAAAACTTTAAAGAGCAAACAAGAGTTAGATCATGTGTGTTAAAAACAGCTACTTTACAGAAAAGAATGACACTTGCTATTAAAGTTGTTTTGTAAGCGTTAGGCAGATCTGTTTACATATCCTATGTTCTGTCTGCCATTCTGCTGGATAAACTGTGATATCTGTGCATATGATTATGTAGATATGGCTACATTTATAGCTGTGTTTATAGCTAAAATACTGCATATTGAAGTAATTCTTGCCTATAACAAAGGCAAATACCTTGAGTTACACCCTAACTCAAGATTCAGCCTTCCTCTCTCATTTTTATGATGTGTCATTTGTCAAAATAGGCGTTTTCGAGACTTGCTATGGTGACTCCTTTGAAACTTGTGAGGACATGTTGCTCAGTTCTTGGTAGGTTGAAGCAACAGAATGTAAATGCCCTGAGACACCCCTGGAGAAAGAATCTGTGCACATTCATCTCTTGCACCAAACTTAGTGCAAGAATTCTAGGCTTCTGTGAGACCATGAGCTGTCAGACAAAAGATGCAAGGTATGACTAGATGCCCACTCACTTGTGACATTTTTTCCTTCTCTTTGTGGGGGAAAAAGGGAATGAATGCAATTTGCAAGGAAGGGCCAGGGTCGGGAGAGGCTTGCGTGAGAGGCAGAGGACCAAGGAAGAGAAGAGACCTCTTCCGTGCCTCCATGACCACGTTGGTCAGGGACTCTCATTTTTGTTAAAGAGCATTAAGTAAGAAAATGAGAAAATAGTATAGGTAAAGCAAAACAGAAGTAAAACAAGTGAGGAATATGGCAAACAGTGAAGACATAATTTAAATTTTGCATTTCCTACACAGATAACATAATCTCTTTTTTTTTAAACTGAAAAATAGTTAATAAACTAGTAAAAAAAAAGTATTTTACTGGCACAAGCACCTACTTACTTTTAGTCTCCTGAGAAGGTTCACCCACGAAGTGTGGGTGTTTCTCCCCTAGAGAAGAGTTCTTGAGGTGTGATAATTACTGCACTCACCTATGAATTTGGAGGCTCTATTAATCTCCAAGTAGCTTAAACCTCCATCTCCTGATTCCCAGGAAAATGCACTAGCCACAACAGCGGGTATATGCTGAGCAATGTTGCCTGCCATCTTGTAGGTGGCACACATGCAGGAACAATGGAGTAAGGTATTAGGGAAAGAGGCAAGAAGCTGTGCGCAATTTAGAGATCAAAGCATTCAGTTGAGAAAGTGCAGAGTTTGGATTCTAGACAAGCTTCCAGAGAGAGGCATTTGTTTGGTATTTCAGCAGAAAATGCAAAAAGAGTCCCAGTGACAGTGTCAAAGTCAAGCATCTTAGTTAGACATTTGGTTGTTAAAATTGTACTGACTGTCATTTTATCAGATATGATAAAACCATATGATAACAAAACTGTCTTATTTTGGGATGATCATAGTAATGCTTTTAGCATATTTTTACATGTGTGTGCAGAAGTCAGTACATCTGTGTTTGAGCATTGGAACATTATCAGAGAAATTGATTTCTGTTATTGTATTGCCTTAGCTACTGAGTGTCAGAAAGTGGGAAAATTGTTTCAGTCTCTGGATACGAACCTAGTACTTCACATCTGGTTTTGCGAAACACAGTAGTAAGAGCAGTTAGAGTCATTAATTTACCCATCTGTGACCAGGTATCTTAACATAGGCAGGCGAATCAACTTACTTAGAAAATAGTCTCTTTTCATTGACTAGAGAAAGACAGGAGGTCTATAACTTCAAGTAACTGTATCACACTTAAATGCTTGTTAACGGCAGTGAGTCCCAATCACTGTATTTAGGGCACTTTAAAACCTCTAAAATTTTGGCCTTGGGTAATGAAACATAACCTGCTCCATTTCTGATGCTTTTTGAATACTTAAAAATACCGCAGTAAGTTATAAGTGATCGATATAACCATGGCCTGGTGGCTGAGGTAACTCTTATTAATTATTACATAAAGCACCTGAAATTTTATACTGTTTGCCTCCCAGTTTCCTTTCTCTATCTGATGAAAGGTGGCAATTCCATGATCCAGTATGCAGCATATGACTAGTGGGATCTTAAGTCCTAGGTTTTCTTTCTATTTCAGCAGTATTAAATCCAAGTTCTGTCTTTGACTGACCTTCAAATCTGATTCCTGGTATGTAGGTGCTGAGTGCTTCCTTAACATAAGTCTTCACTGAGAAAATGTGTTACTTATTGTGGGCATATATGTTCTGTTCAAAATTTAAATTTCTTCTAGGATCAGTTATCAACAATATCAGGCAATTGTATTTTAAGTCAATCCTCAAGACTGTTTCTTCCTTCATTATTTCAACATGGACTACTTCTCCAAATTTATTGTGAGTTACAGCTGATAAGCAACAGGTTTCAAAGTGAGAAACAGAACTGAAGATATTTTATGCACAAAGATTCATTATTTATGTAGAACCAGATGCTGCTAATCTTGCATAACAATTGTACATGGATGTAACTGTGAGTTCCACAGTACACACCTTCGGAGTATAAATGCAGACTTCTGAATTAAAAAGCAAATCCAAACAAGTGCAGTTAAAGCTGGGTTGTGGGAAACATCGGCGAAAACTTTTCTTCTTCCTGTAGAAACAATAGCATTGGATTAGACATGAGATGATGCTTAGGAACAATAATGACATTCATGCATTACTGAAAATACAACTCCTTTTTAACCTGTATGTAATAGACAGCATACTGCTGAAGAGCTTTGGAGGGATTTGAAGGTCAGTTCTTTCAGAACTAATAAATTTAGATTTTTAAATGAACATCAGGATCATAATGAAATGAACTTTGTGCTATTACTTTTCCTATCTCTGTTATACGTTCAAGAGTTCTCACTCTTGGGGGTGGCAACTAAGGGATGGAAATCAAGTTCAACCATTTTTCTGGTGTGTGTCTCTGCATTTGTACTAGACTGATTACACTTGAATGATGATTGAGAGTGGCACAGACCCGGGTGTTTTATCACCAGAATACTTAGCACATCACTTGTCCCCATGGTCATGGCAAATGCATCATGCAAAATGCCATTTTACTTCATTGTATAATCCTGGGGGGAAAAGATATGATTTTAACCTTCAAAGCTCTTCATAGCAGTTGAGGAAACTGAAGGAAATTGGTCATGAGAAAACAAGGAAAATTGCAGACTGAGAAAATGTAGTCTTACCATAGGAAACAACAGGGCGATTATACCATTCTATTAAAACTCACTGCAGCTCATTTAATAAGGAGTAGAAGGAGTTAGAAAAGGTGATATGGAAAACAGATATCCCTCTGGTGAGGTTTTTGTGGAAGGGGCTTGTCATCATGGTTGTCTCCCTGCTCACTCTATGAGAGTGTCGACTGAGGACAATGCAACTAAACTCATTCTCAACTGACTTACCAAAATAATCTAGTTCCTAGCAGCAGATCCAGAATCTTGGAGTTAATGCAATTCTGATTTCTAGAATTTTACTTGTTGACAGCTTTTTTAGAAAAGTACAGTGAAAACAAGAAACAAGGTTTTAGAGTCACTTCTCAGAAAGTGAGTTCATACATCATCTCCTATATGACTCTTTGTGTTCAGCTATTGTAGTGCTGTACTCTGTAAGACGGGAATTGTTTGAAGCCAAATGTCAAGACACACACATATATTCCATGATCTTTAAAGCTGTTTCTAGAAAATGTTATGGTAGGTTGTTACGAGAAAGGACAACTTTTGTCCAAATGAACAAGGGTAAGAGTCAATGGGGAAAAAAAAAAAAAAAGGAAAAAAAACACCTTATCCAGTGTAGTCCTTCGTCTTCGATTTTGTGTGGAAAAAGTGAGTTCCAAGCATCTATGGTTTCAGTCACCTTTTCTTTTTATTCTCCTGTTGTTCCCAACCCTACTCCTTTACCTTTTCTCACTCTTGCCCTGACTGGATCATTTCTCTCTGCAGTTCTATCTGCATAATCATCAAACTTGTTATCCTTTTTTCAAACTTTTTTATCTTTAAATTTTATTCCCAGAGGCAAATATGATTATTCTGCTCTAAGAACATTTACTTTTGAGGTGCTTCAGTTTGAAAGCATTCCATTGTCAGGTCGTTCCCATATCTGATTATTCCAGTCCCCCACTGTTAAGCTTTCACACCACTTACAGTAGGTTACCTATCATTCCAGTTTTAATCCCTTTCATTCCCTTGTTTCTTTAACTTCATAATGTTATAATGTTCCAATCCCCTGTCTTTCCTTCTTCCTTTTTTTTTTTTTTTTTTTTGGTTATCGTTTCATTGTCCCATTTCATGATCTCTTTGCATTTACCTTGGAGGCTTGTTCTGTTCTAGGGGACTGCTATGATCCAAGTCTCTTGTTCATTGTATAAGACTTGACATAGTGTATAAGAAAATAAACTTGCGAAACACATCAATTAACAGGGATGTAACAAGCATTATTAAATAGGTGAGAAGCATGTAATTGAGCAGATGAATGTGGCAGCAATTGCAGTATTTCTGGGTATCCTTGTTCATCAAAAACGTTTCACCTAATCACATGATATTTTAATGCCTGTATAATTTAATTTCACACATTTTTATTCATAAATCTAACATAAGGATGATAATGGGCAAAGAGACTTTGTGACAACAATTGACTTTTATTTTTATATGAAAAGAAGAACAGCTAGGAAATGGGATCTGAAAGGTTATAGCTTTTGTCTGAGCTTATTCCCACTGAAAGAAGTTCTATTGTGAGAATATGCAGTGAAATAATTTTGACTTCTGTACAGAGCCATTTACCAGTGGACACTAATGGAAAAACAAGCAATGATGTTTTGATTGATAATGTTTTTCACCATTCCCGTTGAAACAACTTTTCACTTAAATGTTTCCCTAAATATTTGTATTCTCCTTTTTAAAATTTTATTTTACATTACTTTACTTTTCAGTCCACTTATCCTCTATATTTACTTCTGTTCATCAATTTTCTTATTTTCCAACACTGACCGTCCAGCTTTTTATCGTTTTGTCTCTAGCTTCTTAAATGTTACGTCTTACTTTTGATGAGAAGTTGCTATTTCTTTTTTACATTATTCCAGCCCCAATTGTTGCACTTCTAGAGTACATTCCCAATGCTCTTAACAAAGAGAGATACAGTGCCTTCAGCTGAAAAGAGTCAGATCCCCATAGCATGGCTTGTAGAAGTTGGTAGGTTCCTGTGGGGTTTCACAGAATCTTTTTGGAAGCTGTCTTGCTGAAAACTTTGTGGCACTGCTATCATGAATTCTCAGTCTACGGACAAGATGCTTTTGCTTTTCACATAAAAGGTCTGTATAAGAAAAGGCAGCATCTTAAGTGTTCTTGCAGATGTTAAAAATTTGTTTGATGTTGCACAACTAAATCTCTTGGCAATGTGGTTGTGTAACTCCTAAAATTAGTTCATAAGAGAGTCCTGTCTTTGTACAATGCAAAAGCTGAGATGACAGTGCTGTTAAAGTGTATTTCTAAAACTGCACAGACAGTAACAAATTTTATCCACTGTTGATGATTGCATTTGTTTTTTACGTAACTGAAATATTATAAGCCAAAATTTTTGAAAGAATCACAGAATCACAAAATAAACTAGGTTGGAAAGAACCTCTAAGATCATCTAGTCCAACCTATGACCTAACACCTCTTCATCAACTAGACCATGGCATGGAGTGCTGTCGCTGACTGCTTGACTGCCCGGTGGCCAAGCAGGCGACTAGCTTCCAGTGTCCCGGTGGTGAGACGGTGAGAAGCTTCATGTCTGGTGGAAGCTCCTGCTGGAGCTCTCTGCGTCTGGACTCACAGTGGAGCTGGCAGCAGTCGATGGTAACTGTAGCGATTGTCAGAGGTGAAAGAGGAAAGAGAGACTCTTTATTGCAGCACCCAAGTCTTTATTCCCAACCTGGAGGTCAGGAGGCCAGGATGAGGAGCAACAAAAGAGCACAGAATGCCAGTTACACTGTCTTTTAAGGTAGGGGAGGAGAAGGGAGGTACAAAGGGATAAACCAATAGGGAGAAGACAAGAGGTGTCAGGTATGCCATAAAAGGGAGAATAGGGAGGGTTTGATTACAATGGGCCAATGGGGATTACAGGACCATAGAACTTTCCAGAACTTAATTGACTAAACAACAAGGATATACATAAACATGAAGGGTAGAACCAATGATTAACCAAAGACAAGAAATGTTTCCAGAACAAAGGAGGAACAACTAGGTGGAATGACATCCAGGAGGCTGGAGCTTAAACTTTGGTGCCACCCACTGCACCATCCTCAGGTC
>VWPU01006249.1:0-28318 GCA_013398955.1 Callaeas wilsoni
GAGCCCCCGCGGGCGCGGCGCGGGTGCGTGGCAGCGCATCGCCCGGCAAATGGTGCCCGACGCGGCGGCGGGGGGGCAGCCCGCTCGGGGAGCCGCGGGGCTAAAATTAGCCAAGTGCAGAGAGTTTAGGGGAAACAACAATGAAAAAGTGCATCGAGGGCAGCGGGTTCCCGGTGTCCGGGGCGGTCCGGCAGCGCCTGGAACGGGATTTCTTTAGCGCGGACAGGCGCTCCCTGCCAGGGCCGGTGCCGCCGGCCGCTGCCGAGGGGGGACGGATCGCACGGAGGTTGGAAAATCAGATCCCAGCCCCGCGCAGGATATCCATAGAAACGGAGATTAAAAGGATGAAATAACTTATTTTCTTCTAAACAATAATGTTGCTATAAATACGAACATTTTCCTTGTTCCCTTCCTGAAAAGCACAGAACATTTTAGCAGGCTCATCTCTTAACAAAACAAACCAGTGTACACACACAGCCTGCAGATACCTTGCCCCCCTCGAAAGCCTTCCCTGTTTTTACTGGGAAATGGGCAAACCCACGGTCTGTACCTGTCCCCTCTGGAATCAATAAGCTGCACGGTATTTTTCCAGATACAGCTACTTTCTCTGTTTTGCACTTCATCTGTAAAAGGAAAATCTCTCTTCCCCCTCCAAGTGAGTGATTGTAGATTTTTTCTCAAATTGTGTTTGATCACCGAGTGAATTTAGTGCTCGCTCAAGTCCGTGGGCTGACTGCTTGGAAATGGCTCTGCCTGTCTTTGGAGAAGTTACGGCAGAGACGGCGGCAGAGCAATTGCCACAGATTATTTCCCAATCTGCTGCCGGCCTCCTTTGGAAGAGCACCATCATTTCAGCCTCCATTTCCACTTTTTGCTGAGGCTGCTGCTTACAAAGATACTAATTGCGATGGCGGGTTTTATGTTAATGGGTTCCACGTAATGATCAGCCCGACGACTACAGACCTTCAGATTGTTGGTTGGCTGTCCTGGGAATAAAACTAATGGCATTTGGTTATGAAAATGTCAGACCTGTACACGGTGATCTAAACTGGGGGCTCCATGAAACCAAAAATCCAAGCGCCTCCATGCCTGGCTGGACCCAGGGATGCCCTTGGAGAAGGAAACACCTTCTCCCCCAGAAGTGCTGTGCTTTGAGGGAGGGCAGCTCCTTGCTGGGATGGTGCTGGGGAGGTTCGGGGTGCCCGGCTGGGGTCCCCCCGGCTCCGGGGAGAGGGTGTGGGGTGCTTGGAGCGCCAGCCGGGGATGGAGCAGGGATGGAGCTGCACGAGCCTCCGAATTCTGACTAACGCCGTAACCGGTTTGGTAGCTCTAAAATAGGATTTTAATCCTGGGAAGCATCATTTCACATTCCAGTGATCTAATCAAAATCCTTTCCTCTAATCTCTCCATGGTCCCCCCTTTCTAGATGAAAGAGGCTGGAGTTCCTGTCTTCACCCTTTCTCCGCTGCCTCCCTGTTCTACCAGTCTGTTCTGTGTCCAGGCAACTGCAAAAAGACATTTCAAAGGCTCCTGCCGTGCCATGTAGATGTTTTCTCTTGTTAGTTTGGACTGCAGGTGTGTGAGCCTCAAGGATGAAGTATCGTGGTGCTGTTTTAGGTTCGGGGCACACAGTCACCTCACCATAAATCACACAGGAACGCTCCGCTTTGAACGCGCGCGCACACTGAAAAGGGAAAAGAAAAAAGCATCTGACCTGAATCATTTTTTGGAAACACATCTGGTTAAAATCCAAAGTTTTAAATTGAGTAATATTTTAAAATACATTTGGTAGGTATTAAATTACAGTGTTATATCTGGTAATATTTATGATACTAATGTGTTAAGCGGAGGTTTATATCTGTCAAGAAATATGAATGATTGTCATATGGGGTAACAAATGCATCCTGATATAAATAACATTTTATGATATTTTTAACGTTATTGTAGTCTTTTTTCTTTGCAGAAGTTACATTATTGCCAATTTGAAATAAAAGCTCTGTGGCTACATACCAAAGCTTTTAGCTATGTAATTTCGAATAAGTATAAAGCAGTACAGCTGATTTGGAGAATTAGTGAGAAACCGTAACTCTGCCGGAAGACAAACGCCGAGCACCTATAATTCCTATTGTCTTCCGTGCGGGATCAAGTCCCTCGTTTGCCATTTTGTGTGGCAGCAAGCCCAAGGAAATCTTGCTTGACAGCTCTGTTTTCTCAAAGTGCTGCATTTCTTGGGGCTGGATTCTGCAAAGATCCTGCAGGCTACAGAGCTCCTTGGAGCAAGCGATAATGTGCTTTGTGTTCCTGCCGAAATGTACCTGTGTAGATGGGAGAGAGAGCTTGGAAAATTGGGTGCACCCTGGCAAGAAGATGGTTAGAATAAAGTTTTCTTGGGTTATTATGTTCTGGGAAATCATTCTCATCTGTTCGTTTGAGGAAGGTTTTGCTAAAGTTAGATTTGATCTGTGTAAATGCTAACTTCTTTCAACAGGCACTAATAGAGTACTGAAAAAGGAAGCACAGTGGAGTTGAAGTTTAAATCTCAAATGATGGCAGTAACTAGTAATGCTTGATACATCCAAAATATTTCTTAGTATGTTGTACGGATTTCTTTTTAGGAATTGGGTGAAAATCACATTAAAATTTGTTACCTATTAATGTCATAAGATCTCACTGATACCGCTCTTTAATGAACATATTTGCACTTTGGGACACCACAGGCAATTGCTCTTGTTATGTTTCACATGTCACCATCTGGAATACTGAAGAAAATGGATCTTTATTCCAAAGGTCCCAAACTGATTGGGAGCAGGTCCTTAGCATGGCTGCTCCCCTGGGTAGCAATCTGCATTCATGAGGGCATTTTGGACGAGGAGTCCAGTTTTCATCAGTGGTTTTAGGCTTCTCTTTGTCTTAATGAACCTGGCTGATTTTCTTGGCCAGGACACTGAAAGATGAGGCGCTGCTTCTCCCAGCACCTGTAATTTTTGGGTCTCTTCTCCAAGGATTCTTGTGGTTTTTTCTTCTCATTTTCATGTAAACTGACTCCCGAGTTTCCATCAGTTCCTCTAAAAGAGGTCCTCCACAGCCTTCTCTGTACCCCTGCCTGCTCCTTGTCCAGCCCCTTCCCTCCTCACTTCCTGGCTCTCATCTTTGCATTTTCTTCAGCTGATTCTTGTCCCTGGCTGCCTGGCTCTGTGTGCCTGTGCCCGCTGGAAATGAGCTCCTCATTCCAAAATCCCATCCCTCTGTACTGTGGAAGTGCCCTTCTGTCCACCTTAAACTGGGTTTGAGAGCAAAGCAAGCTGTGCTATCCTTTACTGCTCTGTGCCATTGCACAGCGAGATTCCGTAGGGATGGCAGGGAACAGAGACAGCCAAACAGATAATTTATGTTCCTGGGAGATTTAGTCCAAATTAAGATCAAAACTCATATATGTCTTCCAAATCACAGATTTTTTTTTCCCTATTATTGTCAATGACTCTAATTCTGCTTGATTTATATCTCTGGTAGTAGTCAGAGGTTTTGCAGCACATAAATTGCCTGAGGATTTGGCCGGTGATGTGGACACTGTGACATGTAGAAGCTCAGGAAAGGCCCTGAGCAGAAAATGGTGGGGAACAGGGAGAAAAGCAGGGAGAAGTATCCCCCATGCCTGCACACGATTACCTGGGTGTCCAGCTGCGGTCACTCAGCTGGGTGGACTCTTGTTTTCTCAACCAACATGGCAATTCCCACATTATTTGGTAAACTGGGAAAGTTTTAGCAGAAATCATGTAGATGGCAGCACACATGATCCAAGCACAAAATCCTATGATTTCTGTTACCCTGTGAGCACTGCACAGCCAAGGATACACTCTGGTAGGTGGAGGAGAAGAAAGCAGTTCTCACAGAGGGCAGGGAAAACAGCCACAATTAAAAGCAAAGTAAATTTGCGTGGTGTGGTTACTTGCTGTTTAACTCTGAAGGCGTTTATGAGGATCCAGCATAACCCACAACAGGTCTGCCTTGAGGATTTGTGGATTAACCCACACCAGCACAAACGTGGCATGGCACTGCAGTGGCGTCTCTGCCATGTGCAGCAGGAGTTACTGAAGGCCCCAAAAGAGCTCCCACAACACCACTTCTGTCAAATAGCTGCCTTTCTCACCAAATGTTCCATCCAGGTGCATGGCTGTGTTTTGGCCAACATCTGGGACAGCAGAAAGAATTAGAGGAGGAAAGGATCTATCAGGTTAGGCACTGCCTGGAGCTGGAGTGAGTAGGTTTGATACTGGATTTCTCTCGGGGTACGGTTGACACCAGTGTCAGCAGTGTCAGCACTGTCCTTGCCTTCTCATCCTGTATCCCATGCACAGGATGGTACCAGAGCCAGGATTTTGTTGGATGAGATGCACGTCAAGTCCTTCTGTGGCCTCGCCCTCCATCCAGCACTCTTCTGTCTGACTTAGGCTGGTCTTGATTTGGGAATTTATCTTTTCTGTCCTTTAAAGGGCTCAGAAGACAAGTCAGTAGGTTATGTGCCCAGGAAAAATTTCCATCTTTTTTATCACTTGAAAACTTTCATGTTTTTTACATTTTACTGGTTTCTCTTAGAGGTTTGGGGTTTGGGTTTTGCACATCCTTTTTTATTTTTGTGGTATTTAACTCTTGCTGTTCCTATCATGAATCCTCACCCACTTCATGCAGCCACTTCCTCACTTCAGGTTCTTGCTCTTCCCCTCTCCCTCCCTGCTCAGTCCATTTTGGCTGTGCTTTCCCCTCCACCAACTCTGTCCCAGCCAGGTATTTCTCCCAGTTTCTGCTGAATCTTCAGGTCCAATATTCCACATATTACTTTAGAATAAGGAGCTGAAGCCTGCATTATTAGTTTAAATGCCTTTTTGTGTTCTGAACCTCACCTGGGCTTATTCTGTTTGTTTGTGCCACTCTCCCAGTGGCAGGAGAGCTGGTTTAGTGGCTGTGGCTGGGGACAGGAGCTGTGGTCGGCTGCTGGCACAGGGCTCTCTGTGACATGAAACAGCTCCCTGGAGCCTCCCTCGGTTCCTCCATCCTGTACAGCACCGGTGGTCAGTGGGAGATCAAAATCTCCTGGTGGCTGTCGGGCGCTGCACCTCGAGGGTTGCAGGGCAGGGAGACAGCAAGGAGGAGAAGGGGGAAATGTAGAAATAAAGCAGCTCGGAGCTGCTCCCTCACCTCCAGTTCCCCTTTCCTTCCCTTCCACAGAAGTGGGCAAGTGCAGAGCTGAGCTGCCTTGGCAAAGGAAAGAGAAGAAAGGTTTTTCTTTCACTTTCCAATCACAAACACTTCACGTGGGACAGAAGAAGGGGACATCCCTCTGCTCCCTTCCTGCAGCTGGGCTTTCTGGTCCCATTGTCCCTCCTTAGTGGTTGCAGCCCTCACTGGGTCCCCCACGGGCAGCTGTGTTGTGATCTGGGGTGTTTTGGGTGTCTGAGGTGGTTTGTCCTCCAATAATGAGGGTGAGGTTTCATTTGGGGAAGCACATCTTTTCTTAGAAACACGAAGACTGTGACTGACTTAGCACAACTGTGATTTTCTGCAAACACAACTGTGTTTGGGGTGGTTGCATGCGAATGCTGGGAAAGGAGAAACAGTAATTCTGGATTAATGCAGAAAAGGAGAAAATAGACACCCTTAGAGGAAGCCCTGAGTTCACTGCAGCTGCCATACACTGGCAAAACTGATGCTGTGTCCCACAGGAAACATTTCAGTGTGGAGAACCTCCTGCTTGAAGAGAGCATACCTGTGCCTGTTGTGACACACGAGTGAGCCAAAGTGCTTGGGGTAGCACATCAATCCAGTCTTTCTTTAGCTGAAATAAATTGGGTTTTTTCCCCCTGGTGTTGCATCATTTCCTATTTGGTGTCCAGATGGTGACAGATTACCAAACAGGGGGAAAAAAACATCCTTGTAATATTTTGTATCTAAACATTACCTTCTTCTTTGAAATAAAGAGATCCAGTTTTATTCTGGCTATGATTCTCCACATTTATGTGCTGGCCCTTGTCTGCATCTGCTTGGCATTATCCTGGATTGGGGCTTTAACCTGCTATGAATCCAAAGAAATTACATGGAATTGATGGGATCACTATGAATTTCCAGGGGTGTAGGCTAGTGCAGACCACATCCTATTAATCTTGTTGTGCTCTTTCTGTAAATAACAAGCTGGATTCGGCCCAACAAGAGTAAAACAAATTGAAAGCATTCATAAAGAGAAGCAAATGTGTTTAAGATGTAAGAATAACGTATTGGTGGGTTGTCTCCAAGAATCCAGTTTTTAAAAGTACCAAAGCCCACAGAAAACTTCAGTTTAACGTGTTCTTGAGTGGCTGCTGTGTGGGACTGGCTGCTGAAGCAGGGCCGTGGGCCTAAGACCTGCTTTCATGAAGGGATTATAGGAAAAAAGCAAAGACTGCAAGAAGGAGAAAAATGTTCAAGGGCAGCCAGCCTGGAGGAAACAAATATGATTTAGTTGTGCCAAGTGTTTATAAATGTAGTTTATGAACATGTATAAAGGAGTAATTTTTAAACTTTTTTTTTGACTGCAACTGTCACACAGAAAAGAAACAATTGCTTATTTGTCCTTTTCAAGGATTTTTAGAGAATACTTTGCAGTTTGGCTACATATTTTGACCTGCTTTTTCCTTTTTAATCGCTTATTATTCTGTCGATTATTTCAGATTAGCTTTTTGTGTGTGCTCTTCTTTATTTGTGATTGATAGGAAAGCACTTACCTCGTTTATCTGAAAGTGGGAATTGATTTTAAATTTTGTTCAACATTTCAGACTTTCACATGCATGGGCTACCAAATTTGATCTATCAGTCTCACTCCTTGGTTCTCTTGCATCATCAGAATAAATGCGAAATGACACAGAATGCCTGGAATTGCAATAATGCAGTGTAACAGAACTGACTATCAAGCTTCATATATAGATTAGATTAACGCATAAATCTAATTTGATATTTTACATTACTGGGCTAATATTTTACAGATGTAATGCCAAGTTGTTAAGTAAACGAAAATCACGGAGAGTCCAATTCTGAAAGGATTACTCAGGCAAAAATCCCTGCAGTCAGAGGGAGTATTGCCTGAACGAAGTCTGCAAAATTAGAACTAGAGCCATATTCCCCAAACAGACAAGCAGATTTATCTGTGAGATCTGCCCAGGAGTTGAATTCTTGTAACAATGAAAGATATATAGGGAAAACGAGCAAGTAGGTAACCTGAAATATAAGGAGAGACTGATAAGATCACAACAACCCTGAGCAAGCACTTGTGCGGTTGGTGATGTCAACAGGAGCCCAAGTTGTTTTAATAAACTTGTTCATAGTTGTCCTATAGTGTGTTTTATATACTGAAGTACATAGATCACGTAAGAGTTTAACAAGAAGAGGATTCATATTAAATTTGCACATAAAATACCTCCATGAAATATGTGAAATGCTTTTCTTTTTTATATGATTCCAATAAAACATCGATCATAAAACTCTGCCCTCCTGCTTCTTCCTATCCAGTTTCAGCTGTTGCTTTGTGTTTAGAGTTGGAACTCGTGACACTTGGCAGATATAATTGTGGGGCACTTTTAATTGGTGAAGAAAGACCCTGGCTCTGCCTGCTCGCTCGGGGGGCATAAATCAGGAGGAACCCCACCAGAGCTGGTGAAATGTTGCATCTCTGCAAGAGGCTGTTGGGCCAAGTGATATAAATGCTTGCAGCTCCCGTGGAACGTGCAGTCGTGTGGCTGTTTACAGCTGCTCGGGATCTGCCCCACTGGCTCGGATGGAGCAAAGCCAGGGATGATTCCTGCCCTTCACCATGAGTTTTGCTCAGTGTTTTGTGCTGTAAATTCTCCGGACTCTTGCTGCCAAGCTGAGCTCCCTCCTTCACAGTTTCATACTCTGAGTGTGAACTGATACTGGTGGAAATCCAAGGGTAAAAAAGTGGTGAGTATAAAGCACAAATCTGTAGCCTGGATCTGAGAGGAACAGCTTGACCACAGAGGAAGTTATTTGCACAAAAAGTATTCAAACAGATACGCACGGTTTACATGTGTTTAGTAAATCTTGTCTGAAAACTAGAACCAGCTGTACGGTGTGTGGAGGCCCCGATCCCAGCCCCTCCTGAGCACTGTTTCATACGTGTGGATGATACATTTCCAGTTGCTTTTTCCATCTTTTAATTTGAGGGCTGTTAGGGACGGAAACACGAGGAGAGTGATTCCCGTCTCGGTCTGCAGTGCTCGTCAGGTCAGCATCCTCAGGTAGGTGTTCGGAGCCCCTGCTCGGGGAAACGTTCCCACCACAACCCCTTCCCTCCTTCCCTCCACCTGCAGCCAGAAGCAGAGGTAGGGCACAAACCCCCCGTGGTGGCTCAGGGGCACGAAAGGAGCTTTTCATGCCAGGCCCACCATTATCCCACGGCATTATCCTACGTGACGGCAGCGAAATCGATTGAGCCACTCGGGTTCGCTCCTAAATGAGAGGCAAACCAGGCCTGAAAGCTAAATTTGCATGCCAGATTAAGAAAGTTGTAGATGCAAGCAAGATCTTTTTCCTTTTTTTTCCCCCTTCTTTGTGTGTGTGTGTGTGTGTGTGTGTGTGTGTCTAACTATGCAACAAATTTTGTAGCTGAAATTTACATACTTCTTGATTCATGAAATTATGAGCAGCTGCTATTTTGCTACATTCTTAAATTGAAAAGGCAGCGAAGAAAAGAACAGACACATTAGGCAAACTCCATCTGCCCCTCATGTCTATCACTTCCCTTCACTCTCTCCTTTGCCAAACAGGATACAATGGCATAATCAGATGTCTTGGTTTGCCTGGGAGAGTCCCCAAATTCATATAGCTGTCGTCTAAGACGGGATTTGTGTTTCTCAGACAACTTCTTGACATGGTCTCTTGTTCCCCCCCTGAAACGTGGATACATATTTACAGAGGAAACAGCAGAACACAAAAGAGCTCCGGGGAGAGAATAACCTTCAAGATGGTTTACAGGCTTTTGGAGGTTCCTAGAAGTCTTCAGACATCATCTTAGGGACCTTAGGGTCACTGAGAATTAAGAAGCTTTCCTATTTTTTGGTTTTGTTTTTTTTTTCCTCTCATCTTTTGATTCAAACTAATGCATGGAAAGATTTTGGGGTGAGAGGGCAAAATACAGGATTCATAAACAGAACAAATGAGGTTCACTGCTACATTTTGCCATGAATCTCTGAACAAATCCAATCTACAGGTAGCTCCATGCTTGGAGAAAGGAGTTCTCTTTGGAGATGAGAACTTCTATTCTAAAAGTCTGGCCTTTACTTCACACTAAATGCCACTTTACAGATCATAACACTACATTTCATCATAATGTAAATGTTTTCATTTTCCAGTTTTGAATTAAAAGATGGAAGCTCAGAATTTTAGACCTATTTAACACCTGGTTAAACACTTAACAAACTAGTAACAGCTGAGTGCATCCCTGTTAAGTGGAGTTTTTTCCTTTTTGTTGCCCCACTTAAGAAACAGTCATTGTCATTCAGTCTCATTAACATAAATAGGTTCCCTAGGAGATGTCCCATTAAAGTGGCCATCCCTATTAAGCATGTCCCAATTAAGTAGTGTTTATTGTATGGCAGGTTCCAGACCTCAAAGCAGAATAATTTTCAGTTCCTAGAGGGAAAAAAAATAAGTCAAAGAAATGACATATTTAAAAAAGGCTTAAATTGATACAAACTGATAAGAGCCCAAAAATGAAAAATGAGGGCTGACACTTCAGCCTTTTGTTTACCCTGTAATGCTGCTTTTCTGGTTTTGAGTTAAGAATGTAGCCTACACCCTAACTATGAATTTCTTGGCTTTGATTTGATTGTGTCATAACTTAATGTTTTATGACTTACAATCACATTAGTCATAGGAGTCACTCAAGTTTAGAGATGATGGAAAAGACATAGGGGATAGACAAATCCATACTGGGGAATAGTCTTGTGATTGAAGCAGTGGGCTGGGGCCCAGCAGAGCCCAGCTCACTGCCCAGGCCCGCGCCCAACGCTTCTGCCTCGCTGAGAGCACACCTCCAAGACTCTGTTCACAACATTATTTACATACCTGAACAGACATTTAAATATTATTTTGCGTGCTCCTGTGCATACATAATCTATTTTGCTCTTAATCAAGGTGGATTTAAGTCGGGGGCTTATTCAAGGTGTTAAGAGACAAGCGCTGGAAAATCTTCCTGCGTTGGCTGGGGATGATACAACTCAGTGTCTGCTGCCAAAGGCTACCTCTTATCCCCCAAATTATATTAGTGTCAGCCACTTCAGCATAAAATCCAGGTCTTTAGCACAAACCTGCCTTCAAAGAGCTGAAATAACTTGCCTTGATTTTGTCTCAAAGCAGGGGAGAAGCAGGCAGGTATCTCCTGTCTGTGCCGTGTCTGTGGGAGGTGACCTCCAGCGCAGAGACCGAGCAGAGGAGGAGGAGGAGGAGGAGGAGGAGGAGGAGGAGGCGGCGGAGGAAGAAGAGGATTAATGCCATCTTCAACAACTGAAAGGAGTGCAGCACATTTACACCTTCAGCCAGGGCATTTGCACCTGCAGGAACAAAACATCCCTTGTGTAGCTTTACCCCAAATTACACAACCTGTCCTTCCTCTGGAGGAGAAGTTTATACCTGGGTGGAGTTCAATAAATAAATGAAAAAATATTCGTGTTCCAGGGCCACAAACTGAAATCTCTTCATGACAGGACCTCCAGAATTGTCCTCGGTACAGGTAAAAATGGAAATGTAACAGGTTCAAAGCTTGTCAGAAAACAGAATTTTGATGTATACAGAGAGATGACTTCTCTGCATCACCTTTTTTTGGGGTGTTTCAGAGAAACAGACAGTTTGCGTCATGCCAACTTATTTTCTTTATTTAACAAGATCGCGGAATCATGTAAGTTGGAAAAGAACTTTGAATCCAGGTGTAAACCCAACAGTGCCAAGCCCACCATTAAACCATGTCCCTAAGCTCCATGCCTGGAAGCTTTCATGCTTCCCTGAACAGCAATGTACACCTATTAAATACTTTTCCTCAGTCTCAATAATAACTTTTTTTTAAAAGAAATTATCCCTAGAGTACAGTTTCATATCAAAAGATGTGATTTGCACAACGGTACACAAGTGGTTCACACATTTAATACACAGCCCACACTCTGAAGAACCTTAAAATTCCTTGCATTAAATAAGAGGCACGGTACTTCAAAATGAGGGTTTGTGAGTAGGTGGTAAACTTTTTTCTGGGTCACTGAGTAGCAACTGGGTGCTTTGAAAGCGTCTTGCAGGAGCCAGGTAAGCTGTGGTTGAGTGATGCAGGTGTCCTACTGTGGTCAAATCAGAAAGAAAGACTTCTATCCTTAGGGCAGTAAAGCAATTACACCTGGTATCCTCATATCTTACTTCCAGTAAATAGGTGTAGAACAATGTGGCTTTGTAGTGCCCAGTAATAATATCAGGAGTTGGCAGCAAGAGGCTCTGAGAGTCTTTGCAGAGTTTGCTGAAACCCTGCGTCACTCTGAGCAGAAGTGGCTCAGTCACAGCGCTCGGGGGTTCATCTCAGAACCAAAATACCTGGCTTGGTGTAAATCCCCACAGTCTGCGTGACCGGGCTGAGAATCGGCACGGGCGGTTCGCTCTGGCTCCTCAGTGCCCTGTGTGAGGACACAGGCTGTGCTCACAACTGTACCCGTCTGGAGGGAGGGCAAAACCAAAGCCCAGAGAGCTGCTGCCCTGAAGAGAACCTCAGACCCAGATCTGAGCTCGATGTTTTGGCTCTCCACTTCACCTGTTCTTTGTCGAAGTCGTGTCAGCATTTCTGGAGCGAGACCATTTGTGTCGGGTTTAGAATTGTCCAGGACTTCCAAAGCAGGAGCCCATGGCAGCAGAGGGAGACTCCAAGGGCCCTGGTGCAGAAAGGAAAGCCCAGCCGTGTACCTGTGTGAGACTCGAGTGTATTCTTTCAGCTCTGACACACATCAACTGCAGGGCACTTTGACACATCCCAACCTTTCAAAGTGTATTTTTTGAGCTCAGCTCATTATCTGAGCCTCCATTCAGATGCTCTCAGCACAGATGCCTTCCTCATCAGCTCTGCACTAAAACATACAGTAAGTGAAATTCTGCCATATGTTAATACATATGTTTCAGTTTCAATAAGCATTTGATGCAGGGCTGTTTTTATTTTTTTTTTCCCAGGCAACAGAAATTACGGAGATTATGCTATTACCTTCCCTCTCTATTTAATGTACTAGTGAGCTTGAATAAACTAATTAAAGTAAGGTTAGCTACGTGCAGCATAACCTGTCACAATGGTGGAAACATGTATTGATTCTTAATGGTTCAGCATTTATCTGGTTGGTCCAAACCAGCTGGGGATGGCAGAGTCAAACTGTCTGAGCCTCTCTGTGATGTTGTAAAATGATGGAGAGGCAGATAGCCTGGAGAAAAGGTGTAACCGGGATTTTCACTTCATCCCCACCTCAAATTTTCCCATCTGGCATATCACAACATAATGATGTGAGTGATGTCATCAAACTGGGAGAGAGGATCTGAATGGGGTAGTTTTCTCCTTTGCTGAACTTTGTAAGCTGGCCACAAATTGTAATTAGCAAGTGTCTACAGTTTATTCCTGGCAGAGGCTCAGTCCGTTTTCCACGGGCTGGAATCAGTCTGTTTAGCCACGATGATTCTTTTTGTTTGTTTGTTTGCAAATAAACTCTTGGAGAGATCCTGGGCACATTATGAGATTTACAGATCAGTTGCTCTGCACAAGTACAGTGCTTTTAGAGCAGTGCAATACCTCTGAGTAATGCTTTTGATTTAACTAGAGCTACCCTAGATTTGCACCATTGTAGGAGCCAGATTAGGCCCCATAACTCTTGCACACAGACTTGAAAGCATCCAAGCAGTTATGAATGAGAGCAGCATTTGCAAGACAGAACAAAGAAAAGACCAGCCAAAAAAAAAAAATCCAACTTACATCAGCTTTGCCTGCTGGATTCTTTGCTTTACAGCTAGAGAAATATCCAGGCAGACCCTCAGCTAGCAGAAGCTGGCATAGCTTTGTTAAAAATCAGTGGAGCTTTGCTGATTTATATCAGCTGAGAATCACTATCTGCCCCGATGACAAAATGAGGCATTGAAACAGAGTGGGAAGGCAATAGGGTTTATCTATGGTTACAGCATTAAAGCAGCATCATAAGATAAACTAATTTTGTGTAAAGCTTTCAAAAAAAAAAAAAAAAGAAAAGAAAAGAAAAAAAGAAAGAAAGAAAGAAAAAAAAGATATTGTCTGTGGAGATACAGCACTGACTTGGCTTTCTCAGTGTTGGCTTCTGATCACTGTGCCAAGGCTGGCATCTTCCCTTCCCTCAACAAATCAGCATTGCTGCTGCAAACTCTTCATTGACTGCCAATGCTGTGCTACCAATAATTTACCACGATTGAGAAACGTCTCTGCTTTCACTCTGCACAAGAGAGTTTGCTCCTGCATGCCTGGATCTGTTCAGTTACTTACTTTATGAACTTTATTAAAAAGAATCAAAGGATTCTTTTGGGTTCGTTTTTCATAAAATGTCTCAAGCATTTGATAAATAAATAATCTTCTACTTAAAATGGGCATGAATTCCCTAAAGACTCAGCATTACAAGCAGGTATGTGCCAAGCCCAGCTCTCCTCCAGGGGGATGTATATATCTATATACCTGTAATTATAGGCTGATAATTATATAATTCCCTCTATGTATATCATCATTTGTGAATAACTCTGTAAGCTGGCAACACAGAAGGGCGGGACTGTATCGTAAGCTAATAAAAAAAAGCAATTATATTTTCTTTCTGATCCAGTTCTCACCTTCCCTGTGAGATTGGGGCATTGAGCAATAAGTGAGAAATGAGGAACCTCGGAACACTTGGAAGCAAGATAAGCATCCAAATGCCTGACTCTGTCATTCAGAGCTCAGCCGAACTGTTTCACTCAGGAAATTATGGGCTGCCATGGGAACAAAGGTCCCTTCCCAGATTGCCAAAAGGAGTCTGAAGTGGGTCAGAAATGTTATAAGAATAGGCTTTCAAATGGCATTTATATTATTTCCCAGGTTAATACGTGTTTGAATCTAAGCACTGGGGCTAATGTGAGCAATGTCATTTCAGCTTTATGCAACCCCTCCTCACTGTACGTGCAGTTCACCCCTAAAATGAATCCTGGGAGAAGCTCTCTCCACAGTCCAGCCTGCATCTCTCACCTCTTGTTTTATAATAACTTTGCAAACAGCTCAAATAGGGACCATTTGTAATCTGTGTTGACGTAGAATCCCACAGAAGGTGCTTTTAGAGCTGACGTATCAGAAATCACAAAATTTTACATAAACCTTAAAAATTCAATAAATTATGAACAAGCACTTTTGTTTTCTAATTTACAGTGTTCGTGCAAGTCTCTAATTCCTTTCCGAGATGCACAGCAGTGTGTCCTCAGTTGAACCCTAATGTACACCCACTATCTTACCCTCCAAATCCTTGGGACGCCTCATACTCTGGAAAGGCTGGAAACAGAGCCCAGTGTCAGGGTAGGATTGAGCCTCCAGCACGTAAACCAGAAACGGAACAAATCTGGGCATGCGGGAGATAATTTAGTTGTGCAGAATGAAAGCACGAAAGTTTCTCAATTCTGGTAACTTGTTGGTAGCACAGCACTGGCAGTCAATGAAGTGCTTGCTGAAATTGGGTTGATTTGTCAGCGGAGGAAGAGAAGACAATCCTGGCAAAAGAATTCCATGCCATGGAAAAGACAGAAAGGCAGCGTTGTACTTACACAAACAGTCTGTCCTTAGAGCTCTAAATGAAAGACACCTTTTTTTGGAGGTTCAAATACTGGGAGCACAGGTCACCAAATTCTCTGTACCATTTATTACATCTTTCTGTCCCTGTGTCCCAGGCAGAACTGTGAGAACATGTGAGATGAAAATGACTGGAGTGGGACAAACGTAGATCCAAGCTCTCTGTTTGGAGCTGTGCTGGTTATCTCACTCCTAAGGTCCTACTCAGCAGAAACCAAATCAGTATTATCAGAGAGTTTATTTGCACTGGAGTCTCTGTGGCTGCTGCACACTCCTGAGAGGGCTGCAGGATGCTTTTCCTATTGTGTCACTATTACTGCTTTGCCCTGCAACCTGAAAAATCATAAATGAAACTCATGTGGCTCAATCCTAAAGGTTCTGCCTCTGGTTCAGCAAAGTGTGGAATCATATCCTGCATGTAAACACCCAGGGATCAGGGAGGCTCCTCACCAGCTCATAGCTGAGCATGTGCTTGTTACTTTGCTCACTCAGAAAAGCTGGTGATGGGAGGTTTGAATGAAGCTGGAGATAAAGTTTCTGGTTTGGGGGATCTGTCCTCTATTCAAGAAGGTGCCAGAAGGGAGAATGCACACAGACAAGCAACAAAGGTCCCCGAGTTCTGGAAGTGATAAGACCCCCTCCCTCACATGGTTATAGTCCATAAGAAGCTGACAAGGATGACCCCAGCTGTACCTGCAAACAGGTTCTGTGTATTTCACCGACTGAGCTTTGGAAAAGTTCCTCTGGCCTACGAGCTGCCCATGTTCAGTTCATACCTGTATTTGTGGGCTCATGTTCAGTTCATATCTGTATCTGTGGGCCCATGTTCAGTTCATACCTGTATTTGTGGGCTCATGCTCATATTCAGTTCATACCTGTATTTGTGGGNTTCATGCCTATGTTCAGTTAATACCTGTATTTGTGGGCTCAGGCCTATGTTCAGTCCATACCTATATCTGTGGGCTCACGTTCAGTTCATGCCTGTATTTGTGGGCTCATGCCCATGTTCAGTTCATACCTATATCTGTGGGCTCACGTTCAGTTCATGCCTGTATTTGTGGGCTCGTGCCCAGGTTCAGTTCATACCTGTACTTGTGGGCTCATGTTCAGTTCATCCCTGTATTTGTGGGCTCGTGCCCAGGTTCAGTTCATACCTGTACTTGTGGGCTCATGTTCAGTTCATCCCTGTATTTGTGGGCTCGTGCCCAGGTTCAGTTCATACCTGTACTTGTGGGCTCATGTTCAGTTCATCCCTGTATTTGTGGGCTCGTGCCCAGGTTCAGTTCATACCTGTACTTGTGGGCTCATGTTCAGTTCATCCCTGTATTTGTGGGCTCGTGCCCAGGTTCAGTTCATACCTGTACTTGTGGGCTCATGTTCAGTTCATCCCTGTATTTGTGGGCTCGTGCCCAGGTTCAGTTCATACCTGTATTTGTGGGCTCCTGCAGCCGTGTGTGAGTGAAAGGCAGCACTGCAGTCACTCCTGAATGTTGCAAAAGTGAAATGAATACGTTTTCCCTGCCTTTGACAAAAATGATTGCCATGCTTTTCTACACCTCACAGATAATTAATATATCAAAGGACTATGAAAGCCTATACTTGGAAAATAAGCAGTTCTCACAGAGGAATATGTCCACAGCCCTTTAGGAAAAAATCTTGTTTGGATAATGTTAAAGTCTGAAGGACTAAAAGTTGGCCGTTGCATGCAATAGAGTAATTTAGTGACTGAGAGAAGTGTGTGTGATAACATCTACTGAGAGTGGTGTACTGTCAGTTCAGAGCACACCCTGGGATAGGTACTGAAGTGGGTTTTATTTGAGGGAGGGATTTTTTTACCCTTTGGGTCAATAAACCTAAGTTGGCCTAAAATAACTTAAAATCTTTCAGAGGAGTATGGTAGGCATATACTTGTTCCCCTCCCAGAAGTCAATGTGATACTCACAGAAGAGGAGCTAATACTGTGCTGGAGCAGGGCTCACGTGTTCTTGCTTCTATAAAACTCTGGTTTATGCTCCCTCTCATGTACAGGGCAGTAGGAAATGCCACAGCAGCACTTTCCTGGTGTTCCATGGTCAAGGACACGAAATGTCTTCACAAGCAGGAATGAATATTGGCAAAAACAGAACTGTGTAAGAAGGTTAGGAATTAACATGGCAGTAGAACACAAGGGGAAAAAAACTAGACTTGGTTCATTAAGAAAGTTTGTCAAGAATGTCCCAAGTTGTGTTTATTTCTTTGTTCAAAGCAGATTAGATTAGTAGTATTCATTAGATTTTAAGAGATATTAAACAACCTAGAGGTCCTGTTGAGTTTATATCAGTAATAATTCCTAGAAAAATGTATATAGTCACGATAAATGTGGAATTTTAATGTGCTATTCTACTCTTGAAAAAGGGATAATACACATCCTAAAACACCAAAGTTTTGGGGGTTGTCGGTATTTTTACTAAACAGACTAAAATTTGGCTGCAATAATTGACTACTGTAGAGCCAGTGCAGCTCTGGAGAAGTGAGAGAGCATTTGCACATCTCCTGTCTCATCAGCAAAATTACGAGTGTTCTCCTCAGATACATTTGTTGCTTTTTAGTTTTCAGCTGTCCAAGTTCAGTTAACCAAGTCTGGCATCATTCACCCCTTTATTTTATCATGTATTCAGTGAAACTGTTCGAGGCCAAATGAACTTGTTTGCATGGCACTAACAATTCCGCACTTTCAGCAGAAATAAGGGAGTGAGGAGTGAATACTTGGAGAAATAATTGCGTTTTGTGCAAAGCTCTCTCTGCAATCCCCTCCTGTGGTGGCAGGAGAGAACGATACAAATCTATCTGTTCCCAAGGTGAATTGCTTGAGAATCTCATCTTAATAGGGTGGGGGCATTGCAGGATGGGGAAGGTGAGAAGTTTCTTGCATTTCTGAGGGCTAGTCCGGGCTAATTCCTTTGTGCTTGTCGGGAGGTATCAATTCCTGCAAAGGGAGTTTCCTTTCTCTTTCCTGTGACTCGTCAGGACGGTGCCTACACGCTTAACATATCTACACACGGGCTGCCTTCCCCGCCCGCTTGGTGCCTACTGGCCCCACTCCCTTATCTAATCAAGGTTCAATCAAAGTTAATTAGGGATCTAGTTTTCTGTTCCTGCATTAGGCGTAAAGCAAAAGAAGCTCCTGGGCATATCTGATCAAGGAGCTGATCTGTGTTATAACTATGTAATAACTGGCACAACTGTGTAATTACAATACAGCCCTATCTCAGGTTACATCATTATCATTACGCTTAACACTAAAACAAAGTGTGGTTGTCATGATTGGTGTCAACACATTTGTGATGTGCCACCCAGGAAGACGAGGATATCCACATGTCACCCGAGCCCTACTGCAACCTGGAAAAAAGTTTGTTCCTGCAGATAGGGCATAAGGGGAGAAAGAAATACACGGAACGCTGACTGCTGGGGGTTAAATTTAACCTTCCTTTACCCTTCCTCTTCCCTTCCTTAGCCAGACTTCCACTTGTCAATGAGGACTTGACTCTGGAGTCACTGATAATAAAATGTAATCTACCTGCGGGTGTCTGTAGTCTATTTCCACAGGGGAGAGATCTGCAAAGTTCCAAGAGCAGTGTTAACTCAAAGGCTTTGCACTGAGAATGTATTTTTTAGTTCTATTTTTCTGCTTAAATGATAGTCTAATGAACTAATATATATCTATAAAAAGGAGATGCTGTGGGACTTCTAAGAAGTGCAATTCACTTGAAGGAAAGCCAGTATTGAAAATACCATTTCTACATCTTCTGCTTCTTGCTGAGTTGAGTTATAAGATATTAGGGAAGCCATATTGCACAGCTTTTAGCCACTAATATTCATGTGCAGTCTTAAATATCAACAGCTTCAGCCGTTTTTTGTTAATGATAGGTCTGGATGTGATTTCTTAGCTAAAGACAGCTTCCTTAGCTTACCTCATATCACAGCATCTGGTATCTCTAATTGGAATCATTTTCATAATAACCATGAGCAATATACATTACCATCTAAATATGAAGGCTGACTGCAATACAGACTTGTCTACAGCTTTTTAAGTATCCAGGATCCTGTCCAAAGCCCTTTAGACTCGAGGGAAAGACTCCTGCTAGCTAAGATGTGTCTTACCTAAATTAGGTGCAATGTATCAAAAAACCCTCCTAGACTCCATATAGGAAAACAGAAATCTATTCACTATTAATAAGTTTCAGTGCAACTCTGTCAAACCCCTCCAAAGGTGATGTCCCATTCTGTCACTAAATCAGGCCTAATTCAGTCAGGATTTAGATACTTGCACAACTTGAAATGCCAGAGTAGCTCTGTGGATTTTTAGGGAAATTCAAGGCATTCAGCAGGTTGTCTCTCACTGGTTTACTGTTTATGAGTGCTTAATTGTTAAAAATTTTACTGTTTCATTAGTAGTAATGGAAAGTTACCTAATTCATACAGAAACACATGATCAATACTAATTTTTATGGTGGTATGATCTTGTTTTGAATTAATTTCAGAAAAAACTTGCACCTATGTGACAATCCTAAATTTCTAAGAAATCCACAGCCACTCTTCCCCAACTTATTTAGCAGTAGATATTTATGTTATGTTCCAAGTGTGATGTTTTATACCCATCACAATCAGCAGTTCTCAATAAGATAAAAATACATTAATTCACCTCAATCTGGAGAGTTTCTCCAAAAAGGACAAGAAATCCTACCATCAAATTAAAAGGAAAAGAAGGGATTAGAGTCCCCTAACAACTGCATGCACAGGGTTTGTTTAAACTGAAATTTTACATAAAAAGGTGCAAATGCTTTTAAAGAGAACCATCCCAGATTGCATTTTCTTGCTCTCTCCCATATAATTGTAAACAGCTTTGATTTCAAAGAGAAAATCAGACAATTATTTTATAATGAGAGGTGTGGTCTAGTGATTCGAGCATCAGACTGGCAGCCAAAAACCACTGGAGTTTTAATCCTGGCTCTGACACTGACACCATCTACTGCCTTGGGCTAATCACCATGGGTTTGACTGAGATCTGCTCCTTGTGGGTGCAAGAGGCAGGGACAGCTGCAGAATTCCTGATTCAGAGCTCCAGAGGTGAGGAAGAACCTCCCTTGTGCTGCAGCTCCTGCACAGCATGTCCCTGAACCGAAGGGCACCATCCCTGACCAGAGGAAGACATTAAACCCACACGATTTCACCTCAGGCAAGCTGAGGTTCAGGAAAGCCATAGCTGCTAAGTGCTGTCAATACAAGCTTTAAAAGCTCTTTGCATAAGCATATTTGAGTAGGTCTGTGCTTTGAAGAAAGCCTGCTGCTTAGGTCGAGGGGTGAGTAAAGCCAGTCTTGCCTTTAGAACACTCCCGACACCTGGGGAGATTTTTATTTCCTTTAAGCACCTTGTAGTTAAATTTTTAGTCATTGTTTTCTTTCTTCCTGTGTGCACCCATCCCCCAGTGACCCCCAGCTTTTCCCTGTCCTTTGCTTCTCACTACAGTTCCTCCTGTCTCATTGAGTTGTCTGATTTCTTATCCTTGATTAATACAAACACAGACAAAACCCTCATCCTTGGGGATTTTAATTGGAAGGTTGATTGCCTTTTCTTCTCTGCTTGTACATTTTCCATCGCTTCAGCTTCCTGGAGGTCCACAGACAGACTTTCAATCTCCCCCTCACAATCACCATCATGTTCTTGATCTTTGCTTGCTTGAGGCTTGACTCCTTCTAATATAAATGTTAGGCATCTTGCCATTTCAGATGACAGATCAGCTCTTTGATGTGTCTAATTATGATGGAGAGGGGGCAGAGAAAGCAGGACCTCCTGAAGCCAGGATAAATTTGCTGTCCATATAAACTCTGAGCAGCAGTGTGTCCCTCTGCTTCCCCTCTGGTACGTGTCAGCATGCTGGCCTCAAATCCTGCTCGACCCAAAAGAGGTCCATGAACACCCTGTACAAGGGAAGATTTTACTTTTGAACCTGTTTGATTTAAAAGAGGAAATCTGGCAGCAGCCAGGATGCCAGAATGATAGGGAGGGGCAGCAGAATGGGGAGTTCTACCTCAGCTTTGCATGGCAAAAGCAGAGGTGGCTGTCTGAAAGCAATCTAGTGAGAGAACCTCGTTCCTCCACCTCACCTCACCCTCCCTTTGTCGTCTGCACAGAGTAGCAGCAAACTGACACTCAGTATTTACTCTGGTGATTTGCAAAAGTCATCAAATTCAACCTCACAACGTATTTCGATGCTGAATTTTCAGTTTGGTTTTAGGGATGCTGTTCAGAGAGAAGAGCTGTGCTACTCTGAGGGCCAGAAGTTTCGGAGCACAGCAGGCTTCAGTCACTTCTCTTGCTCTTGAATAATTTAGACACTTTCAGAGCATCCCATACCAAGTTCTTTCACTTCAATTGAGAACCAAACTTGTGGTGAAGCAGGAAGGGGACTCACTCTGGAGTTTGTGACAACCAGAGCTGAATTCAGCGCTCAGCTGGTGTCCAGGACTTTACCATGACCCCTCCCTATATTTGGGGAGAAGGCCTTGCTCGGTAGAAGGCAGAGAAGACTGGACAGGCCATTTAACACGGACACCTGTCTAAGGGCTGTGCTGTTGAGCCTGGCACACGTGTTTGCCCACAGAACACACGCACAGCTCCTAGCTGTGCTGCAGAAACGTGGCTGCCCTGCTCAGACCAGGGCTCCGTTGAGTTGTGTGCTTTATAAACACATGAAAGGCCATGGTCCCAGCCCTGAGGTACTTGGAGTCGTTAGCAAATCTCACAGACACTTCTTAATATGAATTTATTGTTGATCTGTCTGCCCCAGAGCTTGAAATTCTTTATCTGCCAAACAGGCACAGCAGGAGTTTCAGCATTTCTTCCCCTTATAATACCCAGCTAATATGCTTCAAGCCTGACCTACAATGATCATCTCCTGAGAGGAAAGTTTGGTTTAGTCTTCCTCCTATTCAGCATTCAGCCCTCGATCTTTCTACCAAAATGGGAAATCAGTACTAGTGAAATGGACACTGATCAACACTGACAAAACCTTTCACCTCACTTCTTGCGGTAAGCTGGAGTTACATTTGTGCTGCTGTCCTTGAGCAAAGTCTTGAGTGGAAAGTTTCCTAGCACCTCTCTTACCCCTTCACTTTCCAGAGCAAACCCAGAAACCGGCTCTAAATGAAAGAGCCCTCAGGTGAAGGGAAGCAATGTTCCAGTCTGCAGAGTGACAGTCTGAAAGGCAGCAGGGAAGGGGATCTCTGAGCAGCAGAGGGAGAGCAGGGAACATCTATCAATATTTACTGAGCAGCATTGCTTTTCCATTTGGTGTTTCTCAGCCCTTCCTCTTTACAGAGCCCTGCCCTGTAATAGCTTTGTCCTTATTCCTGTGCATTGCCAAGCAAGAAACCCAGTTTCTGGCTCTGATCCTTGTTGACAGGGCTGAGGAAGATCGTGGAAGCCTTTCTCTCCATGGGTTCTCCCTACACACCCCAGAGGAGAGATTA
The DNA here is from genome assembly GCA_013398955.1 of Callaeas wilsoni. Taxonomy (NCBI): domain Eukaryota; kingdom Metazoa; phylum Chordata; class Aves; order Passeriformes; family Callaeidae; genus Callaeas; species Callaeas wilsoni. Next base: position 22,382 of record VWPU01006249.1, read on the forward strand.
ATAGTTTCTGAAAGCATCTCCACCCTACAGAAAGGTCACCAGAGTCCTGGGGAAGATGAGTAAATGGGGGTTCATCAAGACTGTAGTAACATGGGAGGGACCTCTTCCAGCAAAAATACTGTGAAAAAATTCTTAACAGTGGCAATTTCAGAGGAGCTGGAGGTAGGCAGGTGATGTTCTGGGTTGTCATTTTTCACACAGTGCATCACAGTCCAATCACTTCTACAGGTGTATTTTTTTAACAGTTTTGTTTGCATCGAGTGCTTGTCACTGTGTGGCCTGTGACCTGTGGGACGTGCTGATGGAGGCTGTAGGAGAGTACGTCCCTGTCATCTTCCGTAGACAGTCAGCTGTCTTTTGGATTCACTTGGAGCTGTGAGTTTGGGCAAGATTTTGCTTTAGTTATTTTATGCCAACTCTATCACCTTAATGTTTATTGTTCTGGCTCTGGACAGTAGAGCTAATTAATGTGTTAGATACTCTTGAGTCTTCTTGTAGTGTTTCACACATCTTTTGGGGCGTGATATACCGAGACCCTTAATCCCACAGTATTTACTTCACCATAAAGTAGAATAAATCTACAGGAAAACCAGCAGGAATTCAGCTACAGCAGAGCAAAAATCTTCTCTTTAGGTTTTCCATTCCCTGATTTAGGCTGGAGTAGCTGCATTGCCATGTGTGTTCTTCCTAGGTAGATTCCATACGTGTGACGTGTACACACAGATACGTGCAGACACACAGTGTAGGGCATTATCCTAAGTTGCAAAATCAAATTACCTATGCTAATATTAATTTAAAGACATAATGTTAAGCAGTCACATTGCTGGAAAGAGAGGGGAAAAACGTCTGAAGTGGACTGATGCAATTTTGTCAGATTACCATAAACTCCCAAACCTAAGCTACAAGAATAGCTGATCCTGACAGATGCTTGCGGTTGGAGTGCCCACATAGGGAGAAGTCTGATTATGTGTCGGGTGGGAGGCATAAAGGCAGAAGAAAGTTGATTTGCTTTATCCTGTCAATCTAATGATTCACTTTGCAGGTCACACTTTATCTACACACAGTGTTTATTTAGACAATGAAACCATCAGTGTCATTGATAGAATCTAACACGCCAACAGAGATATTTTACTTTCTCGGTATTTTTTATTGTTGCTGGAGAATGTAATCCTGCCACAGAAGTCTTTTTATGGAAATAATATTTTGTTATAAGCACTATCATCGTGTATTGTAATTATTATTTTGTTTTACCCTGCCCACACAGAAAACTGTTTGCATTATATTCCATTGAAAGATACATTTTAAGTTCTCTCTGGTAGTCATGAATAATGTAAATTGACAAGAACTATTATGGAGGCAGGTAGACAAAGAAACAGAAAGTTAAGTGGTTTCCTTTCTTTTTATGGCAGAGTGACATTTACCTGTACGTGCACTTGATTTTAACACAATAGGATGAGTCTCTGCTGTGCTGGATTAGGATTGAGGCATGCGGAGGAGTTCAGATAAAGAGTGGGCACTGAGAAATGCCCTCGCCAGACCTCTCTAGGGAGGGTACTTCAGCAGCAATAGCATGTCAGAATGTCTTTTTTTTTAGTCCTTGCATCCAGCTGACAAAATCTTTCCTTGTTTCTGTATCTGTAATTCCAAGAGATCTCTCAGTGCTTCCCACAGCTGTCTAATACTTTGTGCTTGTCACATCACTTTCCAAAAAAGGGTCAATGTCACTTTCCCACCCTGACAGACAGAAAAACCAAGGCAAAGAGAAGCTGGAGATGAACGAGGATCACTTGGAGACCCAGGACTGGCGCTCCTGGTGTGCATTGCCATGGCCCAGACTGGTACTGCCTCTCACATTCAAGCTACAAATTTCTTCAGTTCCCCTTTTCCTCACACTTGCCAGAACTGCACTAGTTGGGTCTAACTCTCCTGCAGTCGCACAGAATTTAAATCAGAAATAACTTCAGTGGGTTGGATTCTCACTTTTGCAAACGAGACTGTTCCCCTTAAAACCAGTAGAGCTCATTTTTAGGTCTGAGAAGGTGTAGCTGCTCTCATGTCTATAAACATCCCACTAAGCATAAAATATTTTATTTCTCTAGTGTGACACATTTACTACCCTCCCTGATCCAGCTTTTCCCTGCACTGTAACTTTCCATGTCCTCAAGGTTACACTGGGTAAGAGGGACAAAAGCCACTCAACCCTTGTCCCCAGTAAAAACCCAACCAACCAAATAAACAAAAGCAAACAAAAAACCAAGTAAGCATCACACCATGATCAAGACATTCTCTCCCCCAGGGGAGTCACAGGTCTGCAAGTGGTCCTTCAGGAAAGCTGACATCCTTCTGCTTTTACAGAGGAGCAAAAATGAGTATTTTGCTTTAATCTGCCCATATTCCTTGAAGGAAAACTCCAGAGAACATTGTCCGGGCTGCCTCCCAGAGCTTTTCTGCTTTTGTGATCTCTCCTTTAAGTTTCTGTGCAGGAGCAGGACAGGCTCTGGCTGATGACAAATGTGACCTGTCCCACCGAGTTATTGTTGCTCGCTATGGGGGATGAGCTTTTGCAGTCCTCTGGTTCCTGGTGACGTAGTCCAGGGTGCACACACACACCACGGTTGTGTCTTGGGGCTTCAAATGCCTTTATCTATGTCAGGCATTGGTTTTTACAGTTTGCTATGAATCACTGATGCCTGCTGGGAACACATACCCGCTTCTGGTTATTTTTATTACAATGTTATAATGGGCACAAGGACACTTAAAAGTGGAACAACTGAGCATCTCTTGGTAGCCAGTGCTGTGCAACTCTCCTGGGATGCCTGAGAACACCGAGTTGTGCTGCTGAACTGTCTTACTGTAGTGAAAAGAAATTAATTCCAAGATAGTCAGTGTCCTGTGTAGTAACTCTACTCATGTGAATGATGGCAGAGTAGCTAGAGCCCTGTATCAACTCCTGGAACATGTGCTCAGAGCCCTTGATAAGCTGCAGGTTTCCTCGATGAGGGTGGATCAGTCATTTAGACATCCTGGTTATAGTTCAGCTGTGGGGCAGCTCTCTCTGTTACATGACTCCATGTCCTGGGATGTCCAGGAACTAGGATGGAAAGTTTTGTGGCTGCCTTCTAGCCAAAACCTCATGGTCTGCTGGCTTTCTTACCAGCAGTAAATCAATGGGCAGAGGCATGGGATGAGTGTCAGGATCTCCTTCTGATGAGAAACTGAGACACAGCTTGGAAAAACACCAGGACAGCAGGTGAAGAAAAAGGGATTAATGGCATGCTGGGTTATTATACCACGCTGATGCTGCGTGGTAATGCCAGGATGAGCACATTAAAAGATATAGGGAATCCAGTGTGATGGAAAAAGGGAACATATAAACCCCAAGTTTGTTAATAACTACTTGTCAAGGGAGTGAAGGTTTCAGCTTAGAAGATCACAGTATTTGAAGGACAAATATTTCTGTTCTCAGAGAAACATGGAGCAAAGAAACCAACCCAAGAACTGCTGGGCACCCAGCTCCTCTGCTATGAGGGTTTAGTGTTTGGTGATTCCTGAAATGTTTGTTATGGATCGTGAGCACGTTAGAAAAACATCAAGATACTCAGAGAAAACAGTAAAGGAAATGGCTGAAACAAACAATATTCAATATAAAATACCTATGTCATCTGGAGTTCTACTAGCTCTGGAGGTCTCAGAGTGGACTTTGTCACCTCCAGTTTAGAAGGTCAGACACAAGAGAAGAACTAATTTGCTCAAGGCACACAGCCAGCAAATGGTAGAATTGGAACTAGAAACCATATCTTTTTACTCTTTGCAGGAAGTGAACAAATAAGCTTGTGGTAGTTTCAAAAGACATGGCTACAAGAGGGCTTGAAATAACTGAACTCGGCTTTGTAACCTCGTTGCACAGGCTTTGGCCAGGTCTTTGGATTCAGCTTTGTGCTTTAATTCTCCTGTGCCACTGCACACAAAGTGACAGTCACTTTTACAGGAAAATGTTAAGCCCAAACTCTGCCTTTGGGTACAGAAGGAAATTGCAGAGAAGAGAAGCCACCGTGTCCAGCTGATCAGGATAGTGGCCATGTGCCAGACATCATCTTTTGTGGTAATAACTCCTTTCCAATGGCAGCCTGAGCTATTTGCCTGTCATGATTTGTCTTTTTGTGCTTGGGGAATGCTGGCTGACCTTTGTCTTTGATGTTGCTCGGCCCTTTCCTTGCATTAGGGCAGTTCAGGAGGCCATGACCACATCTGCTTTGGCTGGTTCTGTTATCAATTAATTTGTCCTGCCACATCAAAGAACAGAGATAAAGCTGTAGCATTTCCTTACCACAGATTTTTATCTTCACTCCCCAGTTCACCTCACAACACACGCACCTTCCACCTCCACAGCAAGCGGAGAGAGAGAGACAGACAGAGAAAGAAACTGAAATGACATCCTAATAGCCTGCCTCGAGTGCTGATGGCACCTGGGTCTCCGTGTGCTGAGCCTTACACCCACTTCCAATCTGGCCTGGCCACAGCCAGGCGGTTGCTTACTCCCCCAACAAGTTATTTGTTTTTCTCTCTAGACAAATCAGTGATGTTAGAATGACAAATAGCAGTTATAGCTTTGCACTTAGCTGAGTATAATTTCAGCCCATCAGTACCATCTGTCTCCTTTCTTGGGCTGCAGCTCCATTAAGTGACAGCCAGAGATCCTCAAGGACAAAGAGCCCAACTCACACGGACAGATATTTGAGGGGTCAGAATCTGTGACTCTTTGCCCTCTGTGGTTCATTCCAGTGGTGAGCTGGAGAAAATGAAGGTGGGACAAAGAACCTAACCCAAATTCAAACTTCCTGAGCTGTGCCATGCTGAGCCTCAATTCTCCTTGTCCAGCAATTCTGTGCTGAGATTGGTACTAAACAGCATCCAAACTTATCTGAAGACTTGCTGGGGTGCTGCTGTTTGTTTTGGCTTTGGGACAGCAGTCAGGCTTATTTCTAGGAAATTTTGTGTTCATTTACTACAAGTCATAGAAAAGATAGGAAAATGCCTCTGCATTTTCACATTCATTTCACATTTCATTTCCACAGGGAACTTCAATATTAATAAACTAACTTAATCTGTTTGTGATAATCTCACCTTGTAGTTCTTGAAGTGATTTGTTTTCCAAGGAGCAATTCCTCTTGTCTTATGGCACTTGCTAGGAAAAAAAGATGCTTAATGAAGATTCCAATTTCCATCAAATTTCAGGAGAAGATTGCTTCTGTCCTGGTTAGGTCTTTCCCTGGCTCCAGAAGCATCTTCTTTTCCATCTATGACCTTTCAAAGTCCCTTGTTCTCATTCTGTATGAAGTTCAAAATCCTCTTCCTCATTTTGTCTATCATTTATACTGTCTATCAGTAATTTATCTGTCATCTCCTCTGTCTCTGCCTCCTGTTCACCATGTGCCCTTTTGAAACCTGGCCACAGAAAATAAAGTGAGGCATTTTAAAGAGTTTTTAGAATTACTGTAAGGTGGCTCTTGTCACAGTAAAGTAAAAAGGCCAAAGTAAAGCACAGGGCTGGGAGAAACAAGCCAAAAGGAAACAACAGTGACAAGGATTTGTCCACATGAATATAAAATAATTTGTTCAAAGTCTTTGAGCACTTGCCTTTTAAGAGCTCAATTCCTATTTAACCACACCAAAAAATGATCAGATTTGCAAAACAGCTCAGTTTGCTAAGCACAGTCAGAGTGTTACGTGTGTGTGAAAATCTGATCCTTCTGTCACCAGGCATGCTGGGGACTGGGTAGGACCAGCACCTAGGGATCCGTATTCCAGCTTTGGCCTCATGTCCTCAGACTTCTCTGATTTAGTTGTTTTCTCTACAGGCTTGCTGGCTTGTTTCTTGTTTTCTTGTTTGCTTTCTCCTTTTCTCTTTTTCTCTTTTTCTCTTTTTCTCTTTTTCTC
>VWPU01006249.1:28433-95868 GCA_013398955.1 Callaeas wilsoni
TTTCTTTCTTTCTCTTTCTTTCTTTCTTTCTCTTTCTTTCTTTCTTTCTTTCTCTCTTTCTTTCTTTCTTTCTTTCTCTCTCTCTCTCTTTCTTTCTTTCTCTCTCTCTTTCTCTCTCTCTTTCTCTCTCTCTTTCTCTCTTCTCTTGTTTATTATCTTTTCTGAGGACTTTTTTCACATCCCAAAACATGGAGAAAAATCAGTTTTGGAACCATTTTGCATGTGCAATGAAAAAGCTCGGTCTTCCCCAGTGTGGCTGGGAATGTCCTTCTCTCTCATTGACTAAAGACCCTGTGTACCTTGCAGGATCAGTTGCATTCAGAAACCTGTCCTTTCAAATTTGTTTAGGTAAAGTGCAGAGTGCAGATGATTCCCAGAATAGCTCTTCTGGCTTCATTTGGAATGACAGCAAAAACAAATCTGGACTTAGCTTTTCATCTCAATGGAAGGGCATACGAGAAGCAGTGAGAATATGTCATTGTTCATAAAGGACAACGTTACATGAGAGCGAGAGCAGGAGAGAGGCAGGGAGAAAGAGGTTTTTCCTCTCTGCTAAATAAGGGCCATTTTGAGGTGTGTGAGGACAGCAGGGGTCAGCGAGTGCTGGAACTGACTCTGAACTTCTGGCAGAACAATCTCCTGGAACTAAAACCAAGAATACCTTTATCTTCAGCAACCTGCCAGGAGATGTTCCACAGCCAGCTTTCTCCACAAGAGCCAGGTTACAGTGTCTGTACATGACAGCAACTGAAGCAAAAGCTTTTGTCTTTTAAAACAGACTGGCTCACGCACAGCAGAGTAGACTCAAGCCTGATATTTAGTATCAGACACTGTGCAAGAATCCCTCTGTAACAGAAGAGCCATGAACCATGAGATTATTTGCCACACAAGAGGGAGATGGTGGGTGCAGGTGTTCACACACCATGGCTAATTAGAACAGGAACAGATGAGTTGCAGGAATTAGAATTCCTTCAGGAGGGATCTGCCCTGCACACTGGTCTCTTTTAACTGCCAGGTACTCCCAGTGTCTGAGCCACTTTTCACCACGAACCCAGCCTGTTTGGCAGACACTCCTTCAGCCTCATTGCTTCCCTGCCTTGGGAAGGGAGAAAGACAGAGGTCCCCATTTTCCAGGGAGGTGCTTGCATGGAACTTCCACGTTAATCGCCTGCACACACAGTCAGTGTCAGAACCAGAAATAAAGTCTGGGAGTCCTGATTCTTAGTCCTCTCCCATCAGCCACGTTCTCCTGAGCTTGCTTTACCTGCATATTGGGGATTTTGTAGGCTACTGCAGAGACAGAGAACAGATTGCCCCCAAATGGGGTCTTCAATCACTCAACTTTTATCACTGAGAGACAGTAGCTTCCCTCCCTACCTCCTTGAAAAGCTTTTAAAATAAACACAGGTACATTAGAACAACAGCCCTTCAAAATGGGTCCCTTCCTCCCCCTTACCTTCCTTGCTCCCCTGCCATTAAGCAGAGCAGAGCCGTTCTTACATGAGGCATTTGGACAGATTGACTTAAGCTATTTACTTTAAGCTTTTCTTCCTCCCATTCAGGATCATTTTCATTCATTTTTCAAGTGTTTCAAAATTTCCTTTGCCAAATCCCTAGATCAGGTGATTCAGAATGAAGCAATGGGACTTGTGCCGTTCTGATAAAAGCACAACCCTGAAGCTTCCCTACTTTTCCCATAGCCTCCGTCTGCTTACTCCTTAACTCACTAATTCTGCTGATGAAAGGAAAAATACAGCAGAAGTCATAAAGGAAATATAACTTTTAAAAGACAGGGTTTTTTTGTTACCACAGATACTACCTTGCTGCTTAAGCCATTGAGTAATGGTATTCTGGGCTTAGAGTCAGTGGGTCAGATTCTGGTTTGAATTTTATCAATAAAAACAACCACTCCAGGGCAACCTTTCATAAATATTCTTGCTTTTAGACCAGTGTGCTCTGCTGCTTGAGGATGCCTTCCTAAACCAAATCCTTACCCAGAATTACCACATTAATGTCAGTGGAACTGACAGGTGGCAGAGTTCAGACTCAGAACTCCCTCACAAGGGTTTTCTCTCTCTCCCAGCAGCAGAAAAGCACCGAGCAGGTCTAACACAACCCTCCTGACTTACTCTCCCTGCTCAGCAGAGGCCTGGGAGCTTTGCTGGGTGGGCTGAAGATGCAGTAGCACAGATATGTGTCAGAAGTGAGGACGTGCTGTAGTGGCAAGGACTGAACAAAGATCTGCTTACTACCCTCTTATCATGAGCTTGGCCAAGGCATTCTCTCTGTCAGACCCTTTTTTTTCCCTCTCATTCTTATCTGTCTTGCTTAATGGCAACTGGAATATTTTCGACATTTCCTCAAGTCCTGTATTAGCTCCACCTAAGGAAAATCTAAGTCACCTCTTTTCAGAACACACAAAAGGTGGTACAGAGGGTAAGATTTAGGGATGAAGGAACAGCTGAATGATGCCAAGTGATGCTCAAATTACAGAATGGTCACATCAGTTGTTGGGTAAGTGGAACTGCAGTTTGTGAGACTCCTGAGACAGCAACTCACAATAAAGTCAAGGCTTTTTCTGTGCATATAGTTTGAATTAGGGGAAATGCTCAAAATATATAAACAGGAACTAGTCTTGCAGAGAAGATAAGCTTTGGAGTAAGGGGGCTGTCTCTTGCAATGTGTATTTAGTGTCTACCGCAGTGGGGACTAATCTCATGTTGGGCCTCTGGATGCTGGGCCTCTCTTAATGTGTGTACTGCTGTAATACACAGAACTACTTCCTTCCATTGACTGCCTTTTTGTTGCATTGTTTTGTGTAATTGACTCCCTTTTTCATCCAGAGGCCAAAAAGTGATTATTGGAGATTGCCAGCCCCAGACCTGAATTGTTTCATTCAGGAAGTTAATTAAAATCAACCCACCTCTTCAGCAAACCTTTTCCAATACAGTGTGGATGCTCCTTTCATCTCTGTGTTACTCTTTTCTTTTTTTTTTTTAATCAGTACTCCTTAAATCATGGAAATAACTTGGCAAAGGAGCTGAATTACAAGAAAAATCAGTTAGGAGGGTAGGTAAAGGCACATAATAGGTCTTTAGAGGAGAGGAACGAATTTAATTGAGTGAAAGCTCAGAAAACCCAAAAGTAAACTCAGGGTCATCAGCATGCTTCTTTCACTTATCCCTCAGTTGCACTTCATAGATCCAGGCTTCCTTTTGCTCTGCTGTTATCACACTTTCCTTTTGCTGTGATTTATTAACTGTGGAACTGTCAAATTATGAAACTGAGGTTCTAGAAATACTTATTAATGTTTGAGAAATTCATTTCACACTTGAATACTTTTTCTAACACTTACTAATGTCCCTCATTTTGGTCATGTGGGTCTGCAGGGCAAGAAAACAAGGTATCTTATTATACATTTAGCATGTGGAGATGAAGGATGAAAAAAAATGTATTTGGAAACCCCCTCAAACATCGCAGCAGCCTCATGCATTTGGTCCTTGTGCTGCTGTATGTGGTGGCTGTGTGTGGATGTGCATAAGCAGGGCAATGTCTGCACACTCAGTGACACCACTCCAGCTCCCTTTCAGTCACTATTAAGAAAGCACTTCTAATCCCCTCTGAGAAGCTCGAACATAAAATTCCTTTCATGCCAGTTTTGTCTTCCTCAATTTGGCGAACGCTGACCTTCCCCCTGTGATTCCAATGGAACTTGTAATTCAAAAGGCATTTCTGTTTATTATTACCCTGTTAGTGTATAAGAATCATCAGGGATGCCAGTACTGCTCAGGAAACAAGGTTACTCTCTGAGCTCTCTGTTGCAGCTTTGTGCTGCAAACAAAAATACAGAGGCCATAGATGAATTATGGTTACTTTACTCACTATTTAATAAGAATAATGAGCCTAAAATAATCGCTGAATAATTACTTGCCTCAAGATCCTTTGCCACGCTCATTTCCCACACAAAGTTTTCTGATGGAAATTCACTTAAAAAGTAGAAACAAAGACCACCAAAAATGTCAAAGTTTATGAACTTGCTCTTACAGGACTGGAACATTTCTACCTCTTGACACTCAGTTTTGAAATGTGTTATGTTACAACAGTATCAAATTTAACAGTTCTGAACTGGTATAGTCTTACCTAAAAGGTTTTCCTTCAAAATACAATTTTGCACAGAATACTGAGCTCTGTGTTTCCATCAGCATTAATGAAGTCAAGTCTAGTATTTAAGCTAATCTGCTCAAAGTAGTCCTATTACCCTTCATACTTAGAGAGACATCATCTGATAGGAAATGGCTGCAATACCTCCAGCTTTCCTAAAATACTGACAGTTTCAACCGTTTCTTAAGAAATACTCACTGGGGACTGCAGCTCTAAACACACTTCTGTTTTAAAATGTGACCATTTTCTTTAGCTTAAATGGGGGACTCCTTACAGCTAAAGCAGTGATGTTGCTGGCCTCGCAAAGGCCAGCCAGAGAAAGGAGTGACCACCAGACATTTTTCCTTGAGATGCCTCTCCACAGTGCTTTCTTTCCCTATGCTACCTCACTGGTTCCACCTACGATTTCTAAATGACCATAACATCCTTTCCTCAGGCAAGTATTTCATGCCAGCATCGGGAACATTGTTCTTTCAAAGGAAACTCCAGTCACATTTACAGTTTTTCACATTTGGTAAGCTGCTCCTGATGAAAACTCTGTGCAGCAGAAGTACCTCCTTCAATGCACAGGTGTCCACTGCATGCTCAGATTATCAGACTTAAGAGGACAAAATCCCCACCTTTTTGGCCAAAGTAACATGGAAGACATAATTTATTTTTTTACCTGCAGTAAGAGGAGTGAATTCTGGTCTTGTTTAATCCAGCACAGCAGCTGACAAGGGGTGGGCTGGAGTGTTTGCTCTGCTGTCTCTTCTGTTTAAGCTGAGGACAAGAAGAAATGTTAATACAAGAGTGAATCCTTGCTGGGACTTGACCCTGATTACAGCTCTGCCCCACAGATCTGCAGGCCCCTCAGTGCCCATGTTTTCAAACCTGACAATATGTTAGTGCTTCATTTTGGTAGGAAAATGCTCATGTGTGAGGGTAACCCCCCCTCTAAATTCTGTACACACAAAAAACGCAGCAGAACTTTCAGATCAGCGTGTGCTCATCTGAAAGTTTGTCTTTCAACACCTCTCCTCTTTCTCTTTCTTTGCTACTGCCCTTCGACTTTTGTGTCTGTAGACTTGAAAACTTGTGCCATGTGGAAGTGCCCCAGTTACATCAGCTGAAACTGCAGTTCCTTCCCTAAGCTGCACACACTGGTCAATATTCACTTTGCAAATAGTTCTGCTTTTGATAAATGCAATTTAATTTTCGTGTGGAGCTAATTTTGAAATATTATCTCCATGGACCTTTTTAAACTTGACAGGTCTGTTCTATAAATCATTTATTTGTTTTATTGTTTCTTAGCATCCTTGAATCTAAAAGCATTTCATAGATGTGTTTCCCTGACCACTTTCACTAATAACAACTTAGCTCATTATTAATGTTTCCCTTTCACAGAACCAGAAACTGAGATAGAAGTATCTGAGAGAAGTGCTATTGTTTTTAGAAGCACAGTTGGGTTCTGATTTCTAGAACTCACCTTGCTGAGGGCTCAGTTCTTCCAAAAAAAGCTGTCTACAAGGGTCAGAAAGAAACTATTAGATTGCCTGACACCTATTAATCTACTCCTCTTTTAGGTCTGTAGCTGTGAACTGAGCTCATTGAAATAAAATCTCTCTTACTTGTGAGATCATGTATTAGAAAATCAGTCCTGGTGTGCCCAAAGAGTTGGCCCCACATTACATTATTTCCTTATACAAACAGTAATAAAATACCTTTTTTCCCCCCTCCAATATATTTTATTTTAGGGAAATGCAACAGGAAAGAACAAAAGTAAAATTCCCATTTGTGAAAGCACAGCATGTGCAACTTCACTGTAACAGGCAGCAAAAGGTCTAAGAGCAAAAAAGGACTACTGAGACCTGCACACTGAGAGTTTCTCATAAATTAGCTCAGAAAAGCAAAGGTAGAGCGCTGCATGCTAGAGAAGGCTTGAAGCACAAAATATTTTTAAAGTCCTTTAGCAATATTAAAATTCTGCTCAGAATCAACTATTTTAATGTGATTTCCCCCTCTCCTTGCTTGTGAATCAATTCTGCAGCCCTTCTCTTTGTTAAAAAATTTTCAAAACTCTAAAAAAATTGATTAAGTTCCCACCCTGGAAAAATGAACGAAAGTGCTTAATGCATCGGTGTTGGTGCACAAAGTGCATTTGTTGTGCTGCTGAATGTAACACGATCTGAACCAAGGCAGGAGAATGAACACTTTGCAGCCCCTGATGGATTTCAGATTTATTAGACACTGGAATGTTTTTTTTTTCCCCCTTGTCTATAAGAACATGGTGTGTAAGATGATAAAGGGCAGGAATAAAGGGAGCAGACATTCTGGCCCTTAAAATTAAAAGAACTGTTTCTAGATTTTGAAAGTGTCAATGTATGAAAAAGCAGCCTAAATAGAAGTGTTGCATTATTCAGTAGGCTTTCCTCCTGGAAAGAAAAACATTTTGCAACCACTGACAAAGCTATGGACATGTGACTAATACTACTTTTATTTTCCTATATGGAGAAAAACCCCATCACAAAGCCTAAATGGAATATTTATGCTGTAAGATAATACACTCGTACCTGTAAATTATGAGTGCAAGATGTAATAATTCATCCTCCGTTTCATTACTCATGCACTATGGAGCTTTCAAGATTAGGGATGGATTTGTTATGCCTCTACATTCCAGTATATGTTTTCCCTTTCTTAACCCCCTCTCTCTTCTCTGACACACACATCCTGTACAGTAGGAGCAAATTTCTTTGCACCAACACACACAGACCATATGAGCTGCACAGAACTGGCATCCCTTTCAAAGGACATACTAATGATCCATTTTGTGATGTTAACCAGGCTGAAAAAAAATTAGCTCAGGGCTGAAGGATATAATTTCAAATAAATTTGGAGGAAAGTTTCCTATTCAGAGAGGAGCTCCAAGGTGTAACATTAATAAAATGCTGTTGTATTAATGTTACAGGATAGTTCTCTTGAGCTTCCAGGACGGGAACCACAGTGGTCTGCTTGTAGTAGCAGGAGTTCTGTTCCGGTACCTATGCATTGCTTTGTGAAAGGGAATAGCAAAAGTCTGGAATGAATTGCTTTAAAGATTAGAATTCCCATGAAAATATAAACAACAAAACTATTCACTGAAAGCGAAGTTATGTTTAATATATAAGCAGAGGAATAAACAAGCTCTGTTTCGTCTATTTTTGACTGTGTATTTTCAGTGTCTGAAAGTGATGTGCGTCTGACGGAGATGACAAGGCTGAGGAGACAGTTTGGGCCAGCGTTCTGAGCACTGGCACTCCGGGCTCTGCTGGGGTCTGCTACTCAGTTATTGTGTAATCTTGGGTGAGTCATTTAAATTCTTTCTGCTCTGATTTCACCAGTCGGTAAAATAGGTGTAATCCTCCCCCATTTATCTCAGACAGCAAAAATATCTATAAAACATCTTAGACGGCATGATATGTTCAGGCAAATTTCACTTCAGCAAACCTTTCCCTTTATGAGCTATATTTGTCCACAGATCTTTTTGTCCTGCAAACCTCTGTCCCCAGACACACACACACACACTGTCATGCCACTGTCGCCTGACAGATGAGAAGATCATGCCTTTACCGTGAAATCAAAACCATCATTCTTCTTCTACGGCTGCAGAAATTGCATTAACTATCAAACTTTAAGTCTTTTCAAAGAACAAATCTCGCTTGTCTTAATCAAATGAGAAGTCCCAGTAAAAATCAGCAGGATACTTCAAGCGATCAAGGAAAGCAGGATCTGGCCTCTTGTAGAGCATTGAGGTAAACCAGACACACTACTGCAGTTTGCATTGGACAGTTCTCAATTAGAATGTCAAGATTTATAGTGTATTTTATCCGGTTTTCATTCTCCACTGTTCAGTTTAACTTTTGACCTATGGTTATTGGCAGAAGAGGGCTTGTCCCAGAGGGCTGTTAGTCCCTTCCAAAGAGGCCTTCTAAGAAGTGCCAAAAAAGAGGGTGGAAAACAGGTCTCTTTGTAACAGGACCCCTCCTCAGAAATGCTCACCATTGATGGGACAGTCAGGATGCAAGGAAACAGAAGATCCCTCTGGATTTTCTGCACTAAGTAGTTAAGGTCTTGTGTTGTTCCTTTTCCCTCCTCTCCTGCCAAAAGATCAGATGGAAACAAGTCCTGTAGAAAAGGTCAAAACTAATTGTGTCAAAAAATCTGCATGGAGTCAGATTAAAAGAAAAATGGAGGTTATAAATATAGGAAACATATGCTGATATATGAGATACAGTAAGGTGTGGCATCCAGGGGTTCTCCAGGGGACTGGAGTTCATAAAGCTCTCAGCCAACATGGGACAGAGCATCCTTACAATATATGATAGAACACGAGTTGCAGATACAGCCTTGAATTTGAATTTAAAAAAAAAAAAATAAAGCATGGGGATAAATAGATTTACCCAGGTTGGATAGCCCTGCTCAGTGCATTCCCTTCAAAAAGGGAGGGCTGTGCTGAAGGGGAGTCTGCTGGTGTGTAACTGGCACAGTTTCTCAAGGCAAAACCTTTAGACTGATAAAAATATCAAACAGAATCAATGATCTTGCTGTAGGACTGTGCTGGTGACACAAAATAAGGACAGTGCTGTAAATGTGGAGGGCCAGAGTATTCCAGGGGAAGGCTCACATGATCCTGGGCATTCCAGCATTAGGAAAGGAATGAAATGTAATAGGACTCAAATCGGGCTGTGTGGTTGGAGATTAATAACAGCAATGCTCCGTGGTGAGCAGGATGCTCCTTGGATGAAGATGTCCTTACAGCAGGAAGGTTCTCCAAGGGCCTTCCCATGGACACAGGGGGACAAAAATAACCCAGCTCGCTTTAGGATAGAGCCAGCATCATTTGCAAAAGGGATTATATAATGTAGTTGCCTCTAACAACAGAGGACTAGTCTGATGAACCAGAAGGCCCCTTCCAGTCCTATTGTTCCTGCTATTCCCAAAGTTAAATTAACACCAACCTTGCCTGGCAACATTGTCCCTGCGCCTGTGGAGAGGGAGTTTGCCCTGGAGCTCCTGGGACGAGATGTCTCTGTAAATGGGAATTGAAAACCCTGTAAATGGGAACTAGAAGAGGTGCCAGGTTTGTAATTTAAAAAACCCAATAAAAACAACGTAATAGATCTAAATCCTCCTGCTTTGTGGCGCAGAAAGGCCTGTGAGGACACAAGACCAGCCTTAAATCCCCCTCAGGAGCGACTCACGGCCAACGACACAGCTGCAGTCCCCTCACAGGGCACTCGCTGTGCTCTGACAGCCCGAAACCACTGGGGCAGAAACACCGAGTTTGGGAAAGTGACTTTTCTCTAAACAGCAGGGATCGAGGGAGGGTTTCCCACCTCTTTCCCTCAGGCCAGCCTTCTCACAGCCATCCCGGCCTGTTGGGACGACAGGGCCTCCATACCCCAACAAATCCCCGGCCCGGGAGCAATCTCTCCCACCTATATCATAGATACATAGATATAGGTATATATATGACATATATGGTTGTTTGGTTTTTTTTAATATGACACGAGGTGAAATTCAGCTGTGCAGGGCTGCCAGGAGGCTGTGAAGGGCAGGGCAGGGCCCCTGACCGGCACCACCATTGCTGAGGGGAGCAGATGCAGCCCCAGAGCGTGGCTGTGCCCTGGCTGGTGCTGTGAGGGCACCGCGGCCACCTCAGGGGAACAAAGCAGGGTTAAAATGATACCAAAATGGGGTGACACAGCCCAAGGTCTGTGGGGTAGTGGCACTGTCTATGGGTCTCCCTTCAGGGCATGATTTTAGCTGTAGAGCTACTGAAGCTGAGCAACGACATGGAGGGAAAGCTGTCTGACTGCCTGAGAGCTGGCAGAGCCATTGGAGCACACAGCCCACAGCAAAGGAGGGCAGGTAGAGTAACAGCAATTTAAAATGTGTGGGAAGAGAAATTCCCCTTCCCTAACTTCCCGACCCTGTGGAGCTGAGGAGAGGCACTTGGTCTGGCAGGACTCTGCTGGGCAAGGGCGAATGTCAGTGCCTCACTTTTAGGAGTGTCCCTTGTGCTGCCTTGTCACTGTCACTCCTGCTCCAGGAGGTGGATCTGCAAGGTGGACGTGGTGTTTTAGCCTATGTGATAGCTTTTCCTGGAAAAGTATGATTAAAGAACCTTTAGAATCAAATAGGGAGCCTTTATAAATGACAAGCTGGCATCTGGGTTCCAGGGCAGCGCCTGGCATTCATTGTCCAGGACAGGCTCAGGCCATGGGGCAGGAGGCAGGAGCAGGGTAGGGATGGATGTACCCCTCCATTTTCTCTCTCCATCTTCTCTCACCTCCAGAACAGCAACAGCTGCTCGGGAAGGGGCTGTTGCAAAGACACACGTGTCTGCCAGGTGACATGTCCCTAGAGGGGAGCTGCAGGGGAATAAACCGGGGACGCTTTCCTCGCAGGAGCTGCGGCCCCAGCCACCAGAAGGTGCCAGCCCCCAGCTTTCTGCTGAAAATCCCTATGTGGCTCAGCAATGCCCTAATTTGCTCACGAGACACAGAGCAGAGCCCACCTACTCATTCCTCTGCACAGCCATCCAATGATAATGACTTTCAGTCAATGGTGTAGCTTGGAACAGATGCCTGGAGGTGAAAGGATCTGTATTCCATTACTAGCCCCTTCAACTAGCCAGGGTCCCCCAGGTTAAATATTTTTAGCAACAGCTTGTTTACATGTCAAACTTGTCAATGAGCTTCTGGGGCACTGCTGCCACAAAGCTGTGTTGGTGGCAGCCCGTAAGCTTTCTCTATGCACGGAGCTAATGCCTTCTAAAGGGCTTGTCAGATATTTTCTTCCTACTGTGTCACAGGAGCAAGACTAATTTCAAAGAAATGCTCTTTATTTCTACTTAAAACTGCTAAAGAAAATATCCAGCACTGTCTTTTTTCTTGTCATCTGTTCGACAAGTGTCTCATAAAACAAATTGAGAGGTTTAAATCTCCGAGACAAAAATCAATAAGAGGATAAGTAAAGAATAGGAGGAAGTCAGCAGGCTGAGATTTATTTCATTGGAAATGTTTTTGCAATGGATTTACTAATAAATCTAAAGTGTCTGGTGCAGCTGCCTTTGATATGCAGTATCCCCTTTACTTAGATGGAAGCTGCACATGAAAAGAAGCTTTGAATACTGATTTTTACAAGGGTGTAAATCAGTGAAGCCCCACATGTTACAAGTACCACCAGCATCTGCTTCAGGTAGAAGTTAAGAAAAGGGATTCGTTTTTGTGCCAGAGTTGTCTTCTGCAGCTTTGCCATTTCTTGTTTAATATATTGCAATATTTGTGATCAGGGCCTTACTGTGCTGGACACTGCATAATCCAATGTAGTAAAATCATCTCTGTCCCAAAGAGTTGATGGAGTTTCAAAGGTAGGAAACTGCATTGAAATAACAAATATGGGCTGACCACAAGCGAAATCACAAGGAATGACGTTTGTGATGGTGGAACTGAGCTATGGTATCTCCTGAAAATCTGCTCCAGTGAGTACTTCCCTTGTGGTGATGGGAAACTGGGAAAAATTTAAATTAAATGAATGATTTGAAACACACTTACAGATAAGGAAAATGAAATAAACTCTTGAAGCAGTCCAGAGAAGGTCAGCCTGGATTGCCTACCAGTCATAACAGGGTTCCAGGAAGAAGGGATGTTCTCCTGAGTGGCAATAATAATGGCTGTCACTGAAATGACTGCACTTTGATGTGGACAGGAAGCAATGGAAAAGACTGCACCCGAGTCCTGAACGCCTTCCCTCCCTGCTGCACATTTGCCCTGACTGTGAGCTTTTCCAAAAGTCCCGTGGATGAAGAGGAAGCTATAATGAGCTCCTTGTTGAGTAATGCGAGTGGTTTGCTCCAGTTGGCACACATGACAGATGGCTGTGGGTAGGGAGCGAGTTGCTGGGGTCTGTGTGTGTGCATATGTGCTAGGAGGGGTTCCAGGATGGTTCCATGGCTCGCTATTCTATTTCAAATTAAACAAATAGTCCTGGATGCTTTTACAATGTCAGATGGGAAATCAGCCAGAAACTAGCTGATATCTTATTGTTCCTTGTTCTTCAATCGATTCTGCGTTTTTCAAAGGATTTCTCTGCACCAAACACATATCAGAACATGGTTAAGCTCTGTTGTTCCAGTTCACAAATTTGATGTTAGGAAGAAATGTTGGAAGTGAGAGTAAATCAACAGAAGTGGCCATTTTCATCCCCTTATATGGTTTTCCTCAAGTCAACATGAGAAACATTTCACAGCTAACTGTGAAAACTGGCACCTCATTACCTACTTTATTATTTCTTGTGACTTATTAAGGGTTATTATCATTGTTCATTATCCTTTTTGATAGTGCCTACCCTTGCTATCCTATGGCGTTATTACTGGGTAGTAGCAGCAAACACTTACATTTAGGTCACTTTAACAGCTTGTATTTAAAGATTCCCATGGATATTAGTCTGAAGGGTGCAACCAGTGCTGTGATTTGCACAAGGTTCTGAAAATGGAAGCAGGAAAAATGTGGAATGAAATCTGTGTGTGGTTATATGCTAAATGACTGTGTCATAGAGCCATACGCACTGGGGGGTTGAACTGAAGTTGCATGACCTACCTAAAATCTGTACTTTCCATAATTTTTGAGTGCCCTGCATTGGAATCAAGGCAACCTTGCATCAACACGATGGTTTTAATGCAGATATGTTTATGTACACCATAGAAAGTCACTCAGATGTTATTGGGAAATGTCAGACAACCTTCACAGTAGACGATGCTGCCACTGTTTTCCATAGTATTTCCGTAGTTGAAATTGGGATAATACATTCCCTCTGTCACAAAGCTTTAAGGATATATTACGTGTTTACAGATGGGTTTCACCATGAATTCACTGTGTTAAATGTCATAAAGTGATGGCCATATTTCATACAACCCCTAATTCCATAGCACACGTGCAAAGAGGGCAGAACAGTTCTGCAAAACAGTTAGGTGTGATCTCCATCTCCTTGAGGAGGATTGAGGAGAATTGACAAAACCCATTTTGTGAATCAGCAGCACAGCTAGAGTTAGAACCAAGCTTTCAGTGTCAGCTTTTGCCAAAACCTGCCCAGCAGCGTGTCATGATGAGGACTGGCCAGACCTTGGTTTGAGTCCCAAGCCAGGAGCAGAACCCTTTATGTTTTGGCAGTAGAGCAGTTTGCATACATGGATTTGTTTCCCAGATTCTCCACGATGGCTGCAGAGGGAAGAGGTGGCACACCGTGCTCCACACCTCAGCACATCAGCTCCACGTCACGATGCCCTGTCTGGGTTTGCATTCAAAATCTACCGTCCATGACCTGATCCTGTTCGATCTCTTGCAAGATCAAAGTCTGAGGAACTTGAAAGACACACAATGACATGATTTATCCTCAGGGGAGCACGATGGCTTCTGAAATTTCCTTCTCCCCTGGATGCCACGCACTGTCCCCCTACCCAGAAGATGGAAATACTGATTCTGTTTCTGATCTGGCTTGTGTAAATATATGTGGGAGAATAGCAAATGTCATTGCACAGGGACACAGAGCAAGAAGTTGCAGGGAAGAGGGGGATATTAACTCTTCCGCTCTTTTAGATTTCCAGGCTGTAGGATAATCCTACAAAATTAAATAATATGATCAGGATTTCCCCCTTTCCTCTTGACCTGACTTTTATGCTAGGGCTAAGAATTGCAGCACATTTCTTTTCCCAAAGCAAAACACGATCCTGGATAAAAGTCAGTTTAGTTGAGAGAAAAAAGTAAAACAAAAATAGATCTTTTCCATAAACAAAGCTGCTTTCCATTTTGCTAGCATAAACAGGCAGATGCATTAAGAGATCATGCCACCCAGGCCCTGGAAAAAGAAACAGGGAAATGTATTTCTGAGTATTTTTCTGAAGGTGCAAGGATGGCTGAGCCTAAGGCAAATTGAGCAGAAGGACAAAGCTTTATAGACAGGGAAGCTTTACAGTTTCACCTGAGACTCAGAAGAACTACACTTCCATAGGTTAGGCCAAATGCAGCATCATCTCCTTCCCAAATGAAATCTCTACCTTTAGCAGGCACCTGAGCACTTGGTGTGCTTCATATTCTCACAGAAATACAGGGGTTTGCAGTAGTCTCTATGGCTGTGCAAACAGAACTGCAGGTCTCTGGGCGTGGAATGAGATGAGCACTGGCAAAAAAAAGCCTTTCAGAAATGCAAGTCTCAGCTTTGCAGACTGAAGGGCTACCGTAAGTGTGCTCTATGTGAATGAAACCCACCTCCCCAGGGACCAGAAACAAGGGGCGAAGCAAGAGGAATAAGGAATGAGTGGTGTCCTAATTCTGGGCTTCTTTTCCTCACAACCAAGTTGAAATCCGGCAGCTAGGATGGACCCTCTTCTGTTAGAGCCCACATCTTTTACTCTTCTCCCTCACTTGATTCATTCCCTTGGTGAAAAATTCATCCATCTCTACTGAAAGATCCACATTCTACTTAAGCTATCAAAATAATCTTTCTGTAATTGTCTGGAGATGTCTACAGTCTAGATATTACAGTCTGTCGGCATCTGTATTTAAATGATGCTTTGCAACAAATCACACCCTGGAGGTGTTGCAGCCTTCTGATAGGGCTGGGTTGTGATACATTTCATGTGCTGTAGCACACAGCCCTTCCCAAAGTCCTCACCGACCCCCTTTTGTTGTGTTTGTTTGTTTAAAAATCTCTGGTTCTCTCACTCAAAGCGATCTGCTAATATCAATCTCCCAACCAGACACTGCAGGGCAAATTCTGCCTTCAAGCATCCTGCATTTGATTAAAACCAGGGTGTGCAAAGCTCTTCCAGGGCTTGGTACCATTTCTGATTCAGATCAATTTAAGAGACAATGAATATATCCAGTGCAAAAATGGCTTCTTCTGCTTTGGCTGATACCAGAAAGGAAGATTTGGTGTTTACTTTCAATACTTGGATTCAGCTTAAACGTATGTCCAGTGACTCAAATGCTACTTCTTCAAACTGTCTCTTTGGAAAACAGTCTTCAGGGTCTCCGTGGAACAGAATGATTTCAGCTTTTTCTTGCTTCCTCTTGGGTCACAAATGCAGCAAGAAGGGCCTTCTGCAGAAGACTTTGCCCCTCAGTACAGGAAGTTCAAGTCTATGTGCAAATGAAAACTATTCTAGCCAATATTCCAAATCTAGGTTGTTTTGTTCCTTGTCCCCCATGTTCCCCCCCACAATGTGAGACAAGGATCTGGTTCAGCTTGTGCAGGAAGTATCTTTGGAGTAGTAGTTTCTCTGATTTGTTTTTGATAATTTTTAGGTACATCTATCCCTTGTCTCAAGAAATAAGTGCATGGAAAGAACTAGTTTAGGCTATTTTATCCTTTCTGATACTTTTTGCTCCTTTACCCCCCCACTCCTTTTTCCTTCCCTGTTCCTCCACAGCTGCCATTAAGAACAAGTCAGTGACTCACAAAGGCACATTTTCGCTCATTCACTACATCACAGCCCTCCACGCTCACCCACCCCAGGGTTCCGTGACGCTTGATCTTTGCCACCAGGAGCATCCAATTCTGTGGCCAGCGCTAAGGCCAAAGGGAACTCTACAAACCAGTTATTCTCTGTTTCCCCCAGGAACAAAACTGTGGCGATGTTACTGCCCTCTAAAGATGTGTGGATCAGCATTAAAGTGCTGACCTGCTCAACACTTCTGGCACCCTTTGAACCGGGGAGCTTTGAAGCGAAGGCTGTAACGAACTCGTGTATAATAAGCTGCTGCCCCATGCCAGGCGAGGCAGAGGTATCAGGGACTGATGGAAGCTTTTGAAGGCACAAAATGCTATTAAAAACTGCGAGGGACTAGAGAAAAAGAGACAGTGAAAAACAAATCTCCCTTCCATGCAGTGATACATCTAACTTTGGCAAGTTAGAACTAGGGTCACTAAACCGGATTTAAAGCTTAAAAATTTTGGGGTGGCTGGCTTATGGTTTTGGCTTAGAAACACTTCTGCTGAAACTGGGGCTCTACTGGGAGACAGTTCAGTTCAGGGCTTTCCTCCTTTCTGCACCAGTAAGTTGTTGGGGAAGGGAGAACCAGTCTGCATAGCAATAATTATTATCAATTGTATTGTGCTTTTTATCTTCAAAGTGCTTTACAGACACAAACTAATTATTCCTCTGCAACACCCCTGTGAAGAAGATGGTAAGTATCATTATCTCTGTTTTACCAATGGGGAGACTGAGCCAGAGCATTTAAGCGATTAGCCTGGGGCCACAGGGGCAGTTAGTGTCAGGGCTGGGAATGCAGGAGTGTCTCTGCTCCCAGTCAGCACCAGGCAACATATCTCTTTAGTAGGAACAAAAGGGAACCTTTCTCCAGACTTGGAACCTAAAAGAAGCTCATTTTTTTTGGCAAGGGATTATAAACTCTTTCTTTAAAATGTAATCATAATTGGAAAAAAGACTGTGGAGTAAGGGCACTAAAGAGGGTTGGAAGCCAGCATGTCTGCTTTATAGGTAATCCTAGAATCTGGAAATTTGGGAAAATTCCTGGAAAATTTATGCGAGGGATGTAGAGTTCTATTTCAGGACCAAAAAAAAAAAAGTGACATATTTGAAATTTCCCATGGAAGGAAAAGTAAATTATAATAATTTTTAAATATCAAAATGTTTCATTACAAACGTTTCAAAGTGAAACTGAACCTGAAAGTCTGTGCTCTGAAGTTCTCAGTTCAGACATGGCTTGAGGGCTTTTAAATTCCTCCATGCCTATGGGCTCTCAGTGAGGTTCTCAGGGCTTCCACAGGAATGTTACAGCCGAGCCCTGCAGTGCCTCTATTCTACTCCGTGAAGAAATCAAACTCTTTAAAAACCATCAATAGCTTGGCACTATTTGCACTGGAACAGAAAAGGAGCAGGCATTGTAAGAGGTCCCGATGGGAAGCATCCTGTCCCGTTCTAGAGCCACGACCCTGAGGGACAATCCATCACATGGGACACTGCTTGCCTCCCTCACTCAGGCATGAGTTATGGATTAGGGACACTGGGAAGGAACAGACACACTTGGTGCTCCCTTTTCCATGAGATTTCCTTTGGCCTGGCTATGACCCTTAGGAACTGAAGGGCAATCACTAACCTCAGGCTCTGCCTGAGGAGGAGCTGAGTTTTCAGGGCAGGAATAAAAGACATCCTTTTACTCTGACCTTTATGTTCTGGTTTGGAATCAAGAGCTGATGGACAACACAAGACTTTTTTGCACATCTCATCTTACAGCACCTAAGAGGAGCTAGAACCTGAAAAAATAACAATACCCAACACTGAGTCAAGGCGACACTTTTCACACAGCTCCAGCTCCTTTTCAGTCCGAAACACTGAGCCAGATCCTTAAACACTCAGAAGCTGCCAAGCGGGCTGGATCTTCTAAAGAGCTCTGTAGCCCACCAGCTTGGCACTTCTTTAAATCTAGGTAGTGATTTTGGTGCCTAAATGGGAGCTGAGCCCTTTTGCAAACCTGCTTCTGATCGTGCATGCTGAGCTGCTCTGCAAATCCTGGCTATCATTGCTCTGCATTCTTGTACTTCCTGGTTGCGAGCTGTGCTGGGAGCAAAACTATCAAAGCACCACAAGGAAACCACTCCTGCTATAATCAGGAAGCATAAAAAATCTCAGGAGCCAAACTGTTCAGCCTCTATTACTATTTGGGCAATGGCTATACCTCTGGTACTCCTTTATCCTTACATAGATCAAAGCTGTGCGATGACAGGTACTATAAAACCCTCTAAAATAGGGACAATCCCAGCACTGAATAGTTTATAATCAAAATAGAAGATGAGGCAGAAAGTGTGTGCAACAGATGGACAGATCTGGCATAAGGAATCCACGGGGTAAGTGTTTGAGTGAGTGTCTCCAGTTTGCAGAGCAGAAAAGAGCAGTCAAGGATAAGCTTTGCTGCTTACCTTACCTGACCCCCAAACCTTTTGAGATTAACCCACAACAATTAATTATTCCTTTGACTGGCCAAGATGACTCACAGCTGCTCATGCCATCCCAAAGCTCAAGATCTAAGTAAATTTATTGAAATTAGTGGTGGCTTCATTCCAGGAAACTTGCATTCAGTTTTGATTCAAAGAAGCTCCGCACCCTTCCCACCTCTTGTTTCTTCCCTCTTCCAGCCCTCAGCAAATGTGGAGCTCTACAGCTTCGATCTAATAGTGGTTGAGTCCCAGGAATGGGAGTCATAAGATCCGAGTCCTATTCCTGTCTCTAATACAGGGTGGTTTTCAGTGAGTCACTTCCCCTCTGTCTTACTCAATATCCTTGTTTGTAAATGGGGTTAACGATACTGACCCATCTCATGGAAAAGTTGTGAGTTCATTAATATCTATGAGCATTCCAGTAGCTGACATTGTGGAGCCTCTCCTTGGCTTTAGTAGCTCTGTGTCTGCCACTATCCCTGTACTTGCCAAGGAGGTTCAGGTGGTAATAATGGGACTGTTACGGACTGTTAGGGGGTTTAATTCCGAATTTACTTCATCTCCTTAATAATTAATATTGCCAGGAGGGCAGACAAGAGGAAAAGCAGATGTTAACTCAGCTCTCATTTGGGAGAGTGTTTACCAGCTCCTTACAGAATGTGCTCACTCTGGTGTTTACCATTATAGGGCTGTCTGCACTTTCCCAGGCACCTTCCTCTTTAGGATCACTCTGGTTGCAAGCACAGGCCCACACTCATGTCACCCCTGACCTGAGCTGTTGTCTCCATTTGGTAGATGTTGATGCAGAGTTGCAAATAGGTGAAGCCACTCATCAGGCTCACTCACTGTCAGCTGTCTGGGACGATCTTCCCTTGATGACACTCATTGCACAAAGACCTTTCACTGCTCCCCTTTGATATTTTAGTCTTGTAGGAAAACTGGAAATTATCAATGCCAGACGTTCGTGAGTTGAAAATGGACATTTTAGACTTTCAAATAACACTGTCTTTGAAGCCCTGATCTCACTTCTTCCTTCATAGGACAGGAACCTACAGCTTTCAGAGCCCAGTTCTTCCTTCAGCAAAGTCTGTTCCAGTAAAAGCTGACACTGTATCCATCTCTACCTGCCTTAAATAAGATTTTTCCATATTGGGTCAGTGGGCTAGACAGCTTTGAAGTTTGCTTTGCTTAATTGTGCACAAGTCTTTTGAACAGAGATCCCTCTGTTGGGCTGGGAGGGCTTGAGGATGGTTCAGTGCGGTGTCCGTCCAATCCCTCCACCTGTAGGAAGGCGGAGAAAAATTCTTTGAGGTTCTCAAAAGACCGAAGCCCCTCTCTTTGTCCAGGAAGGAGCAGGTTTGTGTGTGTTGCACTGCTGGTCAGGCCTTTCTGGGTACTTCTCCTTTCCCCTGAGTGCTGCCAGCCAGCAGCCTTGGCTGGCTGGCTGCTACAGCAGCTGCACCACCAGCTGCAGTGTCTCCTCTCCATGGACAGGCTGACAGACCTCAGGGGCAGGAAGGAGATGCTGCAGAGTCATCACCTGCTCCAGCAGCTGAGCCATGTCTGCCTGCAGGACACACAAGAGTGGAGTGAGGGGTTTGACTTCCCGAAGCAACCCCGACAAAACCGTGGAGAGAAAGGAGAATCACCGGGAAGAAACGCAGGCAGGAGGAAGTAAAACTGGTGGTTTGGGTCTCTACCTAGACCAAGAGAAACCACAGTGGTTTTCTTCTGACAGTGACTCCTCGTGTAGAATTGTGGTCCTGAAACACTGAGGATTTGAAGCTGCATGCAGGAAGATACAGAAGGCAACCCTGACATTGTAGAGCATGTGTGTGGTCCTTGTTGAAAAAGCGTATGAGGCAAAAATAAGCAAATGTAACAGATTTTTTCCTTTGATGAGATCTTGCTGGTTTTACCATCTTCTAGACTTGCCATATACAAAAAATTCACAGAATTGTAGGATGGTTTGGATTGGTAGGGACCTTTAAAGATCATCCAGCCCAACCCTTCTGCCATGGGCAGGGACACCTTGCACTAGAGCAGGTTGCTCAAAGTCCATCCAACCTGGCCTTGAACAGTTTCACTGATGGAGCATCCACAACTCATCTCTGTTTGGTTTCTAAACTCAGGCCCACAGCTGTGGTACCATTTCATCAGGCAGTGGCAGAGGGCTGTGCAAGGGGCTCCACGTGCATGGCTGATCCTGTGTGTAGCCAGTGCCATGGGACACACGGAGCCGTGCTGCAGGAATGGGCATTTGGCTCTGCTCCTCTCACCTGATTATCTTCCTCCCCCTCCAGTGTGACTGGCACCGCTCAGCTTCTGTGCCCACAGCCTGGGCACGTTTCCAGCCCATTATTCGTCACCTTATGTCCATGTTCTTGAGATCAACTGCCCCAGTCTTCCCTTATCTTTTTTCCTTTATCATATGTTATTTGGAAGGCAAACTTCACGAGAAGGATCATGTCTAGCTTAAATTTGTTCATTGCCTAGCACATAAGAAGCATTAATAATAGCAAGGGTATAATCAATCACAGCATCACAGTAACACATGAGTTAATGTTCCTTAAAATCCTATGTCAGCTTACTGAATTACAAGCAAACATATTTGATACATGAAGTAAAGGATTCATGTACTTGCCCAGGCTCAAGGCCAGTTCACAGATTCACATCTCTCTCTGACACTGCTGCTCATTGCAGACCTCCCCACAGCAGTGTAAGGGTGGTCATTGTTTCCCTGTACCTGGTGCTAGAGGTGTTAACAGCTACAAGAAATGCACCCAAAGAGAAGAGCTAGAACTTGGTTTAAAAGAGGCACTGGTTTTAAAGAAGTGTTGCATATTTAAGGTTTTAAAGTTTGGCTTTGGGATATCAGCATTTTGGAATTGTGGAAGGGGATCATACAGTTAATACTTCATCCTCTCAGAAACAGAAGACTCTGCATTCTCAAGGAATTTCAAAGAATTTCTACTGGTATAAATCGCTGCGCTCTGCTGATTTGAAAGAGGAAGGAGACAAGAAGGATGTCCTGGCGGGGGGTAGGTTAATCCCCCTGGGGTTGCCAGACTGATGAACTATTCCCTCTTTTGCTACAGATTTCTTGTGTGACCTTGGGCAAATCACTCTCCCTCTCAATATCACAGTTTCCCATCTGTAAACTGGTGAGAGCAACAACCGCCCTGCCCCAGAGGGGTGTTTGGAGGATAAATATGTTACAGGCTTGGAGCTGCCGGAGCACAATAGTGACAAGGTTCCGACAAATGCTGAAGATAGATAGAAGCTGACAATCAGGCAGACTGCTATTAGCAGCTGATTCATTCTCTCTGCTTAATGCATATTTTTAGCAGGCTGTTATTGACTAGACAGGCATACAAGTCTGTCAATTAACAATGTTATAATGAACTAAATCTCTGCACCAGTAGCCTTTGCAGGATGAATTCAGAACTCCCCAACCCTGTGGCACAACACCTGCAATACTAATAACGGGTGAAGATTTTCCTATAAGTCGAGTGGAGATGCCGTGTGCTGTGTCCAGGCACGAGGGGCATTTCCACCCAGGGGTTCTGAGCAGCTTCATGTGCAGTACACTGACAATTAAGAAGTCTTAGGTGGCCATGGATTCATTACAATGTCTTCATAAACCCTTGTCAAGGCACCATTTCCATACAACCATGGCCAGACGTTCCAGTGATTGGTGCTTAGAGCCCCTCTTGCCAGCTGCAATATGATCAGGGAACACTGCTCAATTGTATTTCTTTTACAAAGTGATGAAATGTAAAGCTCTGCCCCCGGCTCGCTGGCTGGCACAGGAGTCTCAGCAAATATGTGATTCTCGCACTGCAGCTGGACTCCAGTGACATGAAAGGTGCTAATGCAATGCAACGCAACTGGAACCTTTAATTATCCTGGTGACTAATAGGAAATCTCTCAAAGGGTCCAGGAGAAAGGGCCTTATTCTTCACAGAGAGTTCCCTGAACTGTGCTTAGAAACGGGGACAGACAAATGGCAAATCTAAATAGATCTGAGTCCCTGAGCTGCAGTGTCTGGGAGAAGGTTTCTCTTTCCTTTGGCAATTAGCTTGTCAGACATTGTAAGTAGAGAGAGGGAGAATAACACTGGACCATTACTGAGTTACAGGAATTGGTACCTAAACTCGTTCCACATCCGGCAGGTAACTGGCTAAACCTGCTGATGAAACAAAAAGATCTGGATTGACTTTGAATGTGTTTGTGTTCAAGGAAGAGAAAGAGTGACAGACAGACAGCTGTCTCCCACTTGCTAATTGAGTGGTGACTGTCAGATCTTAATGTACCTTGGGGATCATTTCTGTTTGATATAGGCTTTCAGACCCTATTTCTTAAACTTTCTTTATCAAAAATCTTTTTATTGCTGAAGCATCCAAGCTGAAAACCATGCAGACCACATTGCCTGGATTTTATGGAGAAATGCACAATGTATGTAGGGTTGGGTAGTTTGTCACATTACTCGGTGCTATGGCTGCCTGGTTTCAGACCGATGCAGATTCAGCCTCTTGTCACCATCAGCTACATCAATTTTTCTCCACTAATTATGTCAACCACAGATAGAAAGGGAACAAGGGCTCATATGACTTATATGATATTACCTGGCAGCTCAGAGGTAGGAGTAGTCTGCAGACATAAGAGGGAAACTGTGTCTGTGTCTTTATTCACCCTTTCTCTCAAGCCCTTGACAAAACTTGGCAGTGCTGGATAATACAACATCAGTTACAGGGATTTTAAGGACAGAATAAATCACTTTCCCGAAGAAATTAAAAAATCAATGCCATTATTCAAGCAATGGAATTTAATCCATGCCCCCAATATTACAGAAGTTAGGGAGCTGTTGAGCTGCTGAAGGAGCTGCGGTGGTGCCGAGAGCGTTAGGGGTCGAGGCGGAGAGCCAGAAATGCAGCTCAAGTCTTGCCTCTCACATCATGTTCTTGTGGCATGGCACAATTGCACGACAGCAGTGCAGTGTGTGTGTGAGTGTGCACGGGTGTGCGAGGGGTGTGTGAGTGTGCACAATTGCACGACAGCAGTGCAGTGTGTGTGTGAGTGTGCACGGGTGTGCGAGGGGTGTGTGAGTGTGCAGCTGTGTGCACGTTCCTGTCTGTGCATGGACTGCTTCACTACCAGGTTCACAACTGTGCCGTGCAAGGCACGGCCTTGGATTTCTCAGGTGAAAACGCTGCTGCGCTCCCTTAAACTAGACAAAACCAAAAGAAGAGATTCCCTGTGCGTTCAAAATCACCTTTTACCGGCCAGTTCTAGTCATGAGCCCCCCAAAATGCAGAAGGAGCTCTATCACTGCCTTTGAAGCCTGTAAATGTATTGTTGCTGCCACCATGCAAGCCCAGGCAGTCCTAAGTCTGTTACTTCTCTCTGTTCCTGCTCTTCTGGTTAAATGCACCTGGGAATAAGTAATTGTTTATGTCATAAAAAATTCATCATAAACAAATGGGATGGGCAATCCATCTGAGCAAATGCTGGGGAAATGAGTTAAAAAACCCTGGGATTGGTATAATTGGTAGTGCACTTCTCGGGATCAGGATGAAAGCTGTGTGTTTTATATGAAAGTATAAGAGGGGACAGGCACTGTGTATACCTGGAGAGAGAGAAAGCATTCCATGTGTAACTGTGGCTTGGCAAAAGCTTGGGCACTGTTGTTAGAAACACACAGAACAGATCGCTGGCAGAGCAGAGGAGTGATGTGATAAGAAATTTAAAGGCCGATTTTAAATCTCTCACAGCGATCTCTGATTTACATCAGTGCAAACAAGGGCAGAGACATGGCTTAAGTCAGAGCTGTAGGCATTGTTCAAATGTCTCGGTTGTTTTGTTTTTGTTTTGTTTCCTATATAGATAAAAGATAGAGAAAGCATATATTCTTTGTTAAATAATGCTCAGTGCTAAGGGACTTTCCAGGTCCTAAAGCTGAGGCTGAACAAGTTTGCTTACATGTGGAATTGCAGCTGATCCAAGAGCACAGAAAATAAACAGTACACGTTCCTCCATCCCTTGAACCCTGTGAGCTACTTTTGTGGTTATCATTCCCCTTGCTATGCCTTATCTCTTGCCATGTTTACAGGATTCACCTTGTCTGCTACCCAGAGCCTGCTGCCAATCACAGAGGATCTGGGAGCACCGGGAGAGAGGCTGGTTAAGTGCAACCCTTGGAGTGGCGGGCGGCGCTTTGACAGCGCCAAACACCGCGGTGAGGGGACAACACGTGGAAATGTCAGTGGGACTGTGCAGAGCTGGGATTAAAGAGCCTTGTAACGGCGTGCTGAGCAGGGAGGCCATTAACCAGAGGGACTGGGTGTATGGGAGACCCACTGAGGCATCTGATACTCGGTGCTGCTGCGGGTTTCCAGACAGACTCAACTGCAGCATGATTAGATTTAGACCGTTTCTTCTTTGTCGTTCCATTAGCAAGCAATAAAGCATGATGAATGTGGATGAGAAGAACTAAATCTGGGCTCTAAGGCACCCAATCATCTCTGCAAACCTAAACCCTTCCAGGGCAGGCAAGAGACTTCAACCACTGCCTTGCTTTGTCTTTTATTTCCTGACCGGGTCAGGGACAGTTGTTATTACGGATGCTCAGTCTTTGCACCATGGAGGAGTTGCCCACTGGTGGCAGCCTCTTCCAGACTGTTGGCCAGTCTTTGTCACCATTCTGTCACTCCTGTCGTGGTCCCAAATGGATAATGCACATACCGAGCTGTAAACACATTTCTTAGCAATTTAGTGTCCTGGCTAGAAAACAACCCAGTGGCAATATTACGTAAATTTAAGTTGCCCAGGAGGTAATCCCATTTTCTTGTTTGGTTGCCTGTCATTTTATAATTGAATGGCAAGAAGTTCTTGTCATTGCTGCACGTTACATTTGTGTAACAACGAAGCGGCCGCCAAATGGCTGCAAGTCAAGAAGCACATTGAACCTAATCCTACAAAGGGACTACAAAGCCAGTCAATCCGAGCAGCTTTTGGTAACCCTAAGATAACTCTGAGAAGTTAAAAGTGAGAAATGGCTGCTAAGATAGAAGTATGTTCTACATTGTAAACAAAAGTGAAAAAATGCAACTTGCAAATATTTGCCTGCAGATCTCTGGGTGCTGCTGAGTGTGCTTCACTTTGTGTTTCTAGCAAAGAACATTCTCCAACCAGCCTGAATCACTGTGGCATTGCTCTTGTACACCATGGCATTTGGATTTCTTTTGGATTGCAACCTCTTGTGTTATTTGCTTAAACACCTTGCTATTGACACAAGTAATTTGGCTGCAAATCTCCACTTTCCTGGGAAAAAAGTCCTTCAAAGGCTGCTTAAGTGCTTAAAACCATGGCCTCAATACTCTCCCGAGGTTGCAAATCCCGAGGAAAATAACCCAAAACCCTTTAATTTAAATTGGAGGTTACAATTTTTCCTCAGTCTCATGATTTTTGGTGAGCCTGACTCACGATTTAGAATGCTTCAGCTTTGCAGTACGTCATGATGTAGACACAGCCTCTGCAAGATGGGTCCAAACAGCCTCTTAAAGATCATTTATTAGTTCTCTCTTCCATTGCCTTCCCTTTTATTGGATGCATTTAATTAATTATTTTTACATGGTCTTTCTGCCTGTAATTTTTTTAAAGAAATACTTGTGGATTTAGGCCACCAATAAAAAAATTCTTCAATTTTAAAATTGAAAGATGAAAACCAGCGTAATGAACTTGCCACTTCCTTAAAGTTCTGCTAACTTGGGTGTGATCTGATGGTACAGAATGATTCATGGGATAAAATTATAGACTTATGCAGGTGTGTACAAGAGCCTGGGTGGGGTGCAGTCAAACAGGGAATTTTATATGGCAATAAACGTGGGCATGTGGTATAAAGAAATTGTACTGCCTTAAAAAAACCCTTATTTTATTTTATTTTTATTTGATAAGGACAAATTGAATGACCAGAATGGTCAAATATAGACATTGCTTTCCTCTTCCTCTGGCAGAGTCCAACAGAGATAGCACTGTGCACCTTTGAGCAGGTGGAACCTGGGTCTGATTCTTAGCAAATGTGCAGCTCATGCCTAGGTTCTCATTCCTGAAGCCTGGCTTTACTGGAATTGCACAACATGGAAGAACCTAAGCTAAGGTACAGCTTCATTTGAAGAGAGTATTTTTGGGGTTTCTCCTTGCACCGCCGTTGCCACGGTGACTGTCGGTCTTGTTCTGGGGAGCCCCATCTCCTCTGGCTGCTGGACCAAGAGAAAAAGCTCTGCCCCTGCCAGCGGGGAGCTGCAATCTCACACCTGATCAGTGCCAGATACACCGAAGGTCAGAAGGCCAAAGGTTGAGAAATCTGGCTTGCAAAGCAAATAGAAATGTTTCTGTTTGCAGACAGAAATGCTGACTGTACACAGAGCCACAGGAACTTCCAAACCACAAGAATTGCCTCTCACTGCTTCCCTCTTCATCTTCTTTTCCTCCACCACCAACCTTTTCTCTTTCTTGCTGCTGTTGGCCTGAAATTCTTGCCTGAAGCCCCTGCTGTCTGAGACAGCCTACACACGTCTGCCTGAACACCTCTGCTGCTTTCAGACCTCATTAGAGCAGAGATTTTAAAAAAAGAGACCCAAACTTGGAAGCTGGCATAAAGTTATACAGCTCTGCTGAAGTCAGGGGAGTTAGGCAAATAAGAATTTTTCAAATGTCAGGGACAAATGTTTTGCTTTTTTTTTCTTCCTGCAGTTTCTCTCTCCCTCCGTGGTTTGTTATCATTCAGCTCTACAAAGCTTTGTTTAACTCTAGGAAAGGCCATAGGAGTTGGAATTAGATCCAATTTTGTTTGCACAGGAGTGTGTGGCTAAGGCTGGGCCTTTGAAAAGGGTGTATTATACACTCTGGAGGTTTGGGAGATCATTGTAACTATTGCTTGAGGGTCAGACAGTGCCAGGCTCGTTCTTCTCCTGTAACATCTTACTCCACAGACAAGTCCCATTTGCCAGAGTGAAGGACACAGTAGGAGTATCCTTCCTGAGAAAGGATATCTGTCACCTGTGCTAAGAGCACTCTAAGAGAGGTGTGTTTTATGGGATGTGGTATGTGGCCCACAGATGGTTCTTGTGTATTTACCATTATCCCCCTATGCTCTAACACTCCTCGGATCATGACTAGAGCTGTATGTTGGGAGTTCATGGGCTCCTTAGCAAAGAGATGACAGAAAATCACTCTACTTTGTACCAGCCAGGTGTAGTTTTTGGGCTCTTGACAAAGTCGGGCTGGGTGGAGGAGTGTGTTCATCTGCAGCAGCAGATCAGCATTTCCTGACACCTGGACACCTTCTGCCAAGGAGGAGAGATGAGGTGCTGGAGGACATAAGTTTTAGAAGTACAGATCTCTTCACATGTCACTGCTACCAGCCCAGTGTAAATCCAGTCTATTCACATGAGCATAAAGCCCACTCCAGACCGTCCAGAAAACAAAATCAGAATGCAGTGCTTTCTCTGCGTAAATAACTAGCGATTCCTGAGGAAATGGGTCCCAGATTTCCCCATGAATTGGGGCCTTAACTTCTGACATAGGGAGCTATTCATGGAGGAAATTCTAATTGAGTCAGGTTGTGCTTTTTCCACAAATTGTTTACCCTCTGTCTGGGTCTTTACTGGATTCCTGAAGGGACCTGTGTTGCACCCAGGTGCTGTGGGGGGCAGGCAGATTTAGGTGAGCCCTCCTTGTGAGCAGAAGTCAAATTCTAAGGGTAGGAAACATGTCTATGGTCAGTAAGAGGGAAAGATCATATGGCCACCATCTGGGGCTCAGGGATGGCTCTCTGCACTGAAATAGCAGTTGCTGTGCCTTGCTGTTTCCACAACAGCAACCAAATTGGTGACATTGGAGAAAATTAATGCCAACTGTCCACTAATTTCCTGATTATTTGCTATACATGCGCCAGTGTTTTTAAAAAGAGAGACTGCAACATAATGGATCTGGAGTCTCATCTCTGACAGGTGTGTATTGAAGTGAGTGGAGTTATCCTGGTGTAATCTAAGTTAAAAGGAAGAAACAGGCCCTGTACTCTATGCTGAAATTCTCTCATGAAACGTTTCCCAGAAATATCAAAGAATATTAAAGTTCTTTGGGAGCAGGGACTCTCTCATACTGTGTGTGAACGGTGGCCAACACAATGGGGCTTGCTTTTGGCAGAGACCTCTAGGAGCTGCAGCAGTGCATGTAATAACACCTAACTACAGCTCCAAGACACGGTGCAGGGAAGTACATCGTGTTAACTCAGTTGAGTGCCTGCCTAACCTGTGATTTAGAGGGGCCCCTCCCTCAGCGTTCAAAGGAGGAAATGAAATCTTCCCCAGGGAAGAAGTATTCCGACCTTTCAGGGTCCGTGTGTATCAGCTATGGAGGAGGAGCAGGAATGAGGACGCTTCGGTTCAGTTCCCCAGTTTGGCTAGCTGGCCTTTGGCAAATCACTTAATTACTCTGGTTTACAATTGCCCAATTGTCATAATAATTCTTTTCTCTCCCATGGCAGGGTGGGGATGGACAGAAGGAAAGCAAATTCTTCCTACATTTATGATTATAGAGCACTTTAAAGTGCTCTGGAGAAAGGGCAAAGGGGCAGGAATACACCACATCCATCTCTGCTAGCTGGTCCCTAAAAGCATTACTTGCAAGGCAGGCTTGCTCACTGCCTTCAGTGGGAACTCTGTAAGGACACAGTTGCTTAAGGTGACCTGTTCCAAGGCATCCCAATGAGTGTCCCAAATCCCTCTGAGAGTGAAGGAGTCTCAGCCTTTACATTGCAGAAATATACCTGAGCCTGCACTGCATTTGAAAACATCTGCATCAATTTCTTTCCCATGTGAAGAGTATGAAATTATAGGGCCATTAATTGACGCAAGGAATTTGACACTCATAATAGTAAAATCTAGAAAATTAATATCCCGTGACTAACATCACTGAGCAGAGAAGTTTTCTCTTTATTGTAAAGATCATATCGAAACCCTCCACAGATTTGCCTGATTCACTGGCCATGAAATCTTGGTCTCATCCTTTGATCTTTCTTCAGATACTACTTCATGTAAGAATAAGGCAGACTCCCTTGGCTTGCCTCCAGCAGGGAGAGACTAAGGGAATTTCAGTGCTTCTCTGGGCTAATTAGCCACTTGCAGGACCCCAGAGAAGTGGAGTCCACAGTTTCCTTTCGCTACATCCATTCCTCTAAAAGCCTGGATCTTGGTCTTTACTTCAGCACTGTGGATTGTGGGGCTGACAGAGATTTCTAATTCCAAATTGCAATAAACTTCTAGCAAGGCCCAGTTCTCATGGAAGAGCCATTGTGTGGAGATAGGTGAACAGTGTCTAAGAAGGTTTGTAGATACCTGAAGTATTGGATGCTATGGAGGTATTAACTTCTTTCTTCTCTTGATTCACTCCACGGGCTGCACATGGGTGTCTCCGGAATGGAAAAAGGAAAAGCAGAGAAGCCGTCTGTGGGAAAAGCTGCATTCCATGCCCTGAACCTCCACAACACAATTTTTTTCCTTCCTGTCTCTACGTTATTTTGCTGTCTTGCTGTATATCTAACTCCCAAGGAAAGATCTTGCTGATTCAGCCTGAACTCTTTTCTGTTGAGTCACCTCCTTTAGCTTCCAAATTAAAAGGCCAATAATTGCCTGTATATGAAGATTTAGACAATTGCTGCCTTTTAACCTCAGCATGAGCTGTATGTGAATTTCCTGCTGTTCTGTGTGAAAACCCTAATTTAGGAGAGATTGTAGCTAGAGATCAAACTATTGGATGAGCTGTTCTTCCCTCCACACATGGAGCCAGGGCTCCAGACATCCAGGTCCCCCAGTGCAAGATAAACCCTGCTGGAATGCTGCATTCCAAACCGAAGACTTCTCAAGAAAGCTAAGATCTGATGCCAGATCCCAGCTGCAGTTAGGAGCAGGAATGTATCTAACATCAGGGAAAGGACAACCTGGCCCTTTTTGCTGTGACCTCTTTGCATCTCACATCTTCCATCCGGTGGGAGCTGAACCCCTTTGCCTTTCTGAGCCCCGAGTACCAGAGCTGCCCCAAAGCTTTGCTGAGCCCAACACGAATCTGTCCCCAGGAGCAGCATCTGCCTCCTCCAGCTGCCCTACTGGGTTATCCAACAGTGCTTCCCCTTCCCAGGTCTCTGCCTCTCCTTCCCGTGCTCTCAAGCCCTCTGCTGTGATCACTTCCTCCTGCTAAAGCCTGACTCCTCTTGCTTCTGCTCTTGTCAGCCAAGATTTATTGTTCTCAAGGGACACTGATGCAGAACATGAACCTCCTTCTATAACCCCTTCGATGTCTTTTGCTGCTGCCTTGCACTGGGGCAGGCAATGCTGCCACCTCCAACGTGAAGTGAGAGGAAGGACATGCTTAAAACACAGAACAGAAGGGTTCCAGTTTGAGTTTGTACCTTATTTCTCCCTGCCTCTGTTCCCCGATCAAACCAACACGTGGCATTTCTCCTCCTGCCCTTGGTGCTATGGAAACAAGGGAGGCAGAGTGGTGTATTAGGGTAATGTCAGGGTGCAGCAGGCACTGTCTGCTCCCAAAGACACAGGGAACTGACAGGGACAGCGTGGCTGCAAGGCCAGGGTCCTCACTAGCCAGAGCCCACCCCGCAGCCCCCGAGGGAGGCAAGCAGGGCTGGCCTGGCAGTGGCAGCCAGCTTCAGCCTGGAGTCCAAAGCACCAGACGGTTTGTGGTGGTGAGGCAGGTTCGACCTCAAGCCAGGAAGTGAATCCACAGGTCAGGATCAGGCCTAGTAAGGCTAATAATGGTCAGACACAGCCCAGTTATCACCAGGCAGGTCCACAGCGATGAGCCTGGCCTGAGGTCAAGCTGGGAAATTAGTGGGCCAAGATCAACAAGGTCCTCAGACAGGCACAGGCACCTCTGTGTGTGAGCTGGGGACAGGCACTTGGCTTTGCTCGTTTGGTGACTGGAGACCCAGGGCTGAGCTTCAGTGAGACTCCTGGCCACGGGCAGAGGGTGGAGGCTGCAGGTCAGACTGATTAAGGCCATTAAAACTTCTTAGTGCTCTGAGATCCCTTATAAACAGATATTATTTCTGGCTCTGCCACTGACTTCCAGGTGATCTTGAACAAATCCCCTCCCCTGTGCTTCTCCATCTTACCTGAGCTGGAAGGACATCCAGTACTGTCTTCTTCTCCAAAGCTTCAACTCAGTAAATAGGAGCAGTGAATGCAGCATTATTTTTCAGTATGCTTGTAATTGCAAGATGTGCACCTATTAGCAGCATGGGAGTCACAGTAGCTCCTCCACACAAGAATCTTTTATTGTTCACATGAGTAGCTTCTCATATTTTCCTCTAACAAGCTTCTGAGTATTTCCGGCAGAATTCCTGTGAGATTAAACATCATATAAAATGTATTTGTCTCACGCAAGATATGACTTGCTTTTGAACCATCAGCAATCATCCCAGCAATTGCTAGGATACAACTGCATTTTTTTATTGTTATTACTGTTTTTCCATTTTCTGTCCTGGATTTTGTAAGCCACCAGTCCTATCACTAATTATGCTAACAAGGTCCTGAGGTTGATTTAGAGGCTCTGCTACAATGCCAGCCCCTCAGTTTACATCTCAAGTATCGGCATGTTTATTGTAGATGTCTGTTAAGAGAAGCTACTTTTTCCATGCTTGTATGAAGAGTGAGAGCAGGAGCCAGAGTTGGAGGGGAGCAGTGCAGAATGACACACAGAAATGAGAAAAAGCAAATATCTGCATCCTTCTGGCAAAAGGACTGACACTGCCGCGGCACACAGGGGTTTGCCCGGAGCTTCTTATTGACACCTAATGCTCGATTTCATCCAGTCTTCCCCCAAATACAGACCAAAGAGACTCCTGAAAGCAGAGTTCAGTGCTGAGGCCGGCCCCCCGTTTGGTGTATTGATGACTTCGCAGGGCTGATGTGTGTATTAGTCACCCTTGCTGGTTCATTGCTGATCTGAACGACAGAGGTTAAATAATTGCGAAAGCAGGGCTGATGTCATCACGGCGCCTGACTGGAGCTGCTACTTGGAACTGCTGAGAGAGATGTATTTGCTTTGCTTTTGCCCAGGAAAGGGGTCAGGCCGGGCAGGGGTTCTCGCCCCTCCTCAGCCCCACAGGCCAGCGCACAATGTCTGTGTGCCTGAGCTGCTCCCACCTTCCCCAGCCGCTCCCCGACAGTACCGCGAGGAGCTGAGCTGGGGACAGCAGCTTCCCTCTGCAGTCCTCTTCCTCCCTGCTTCTCCCTATTCCTCCCAGTCTGTTGCGGTGGTCCAGCCCACCTTTGGGCTGAGCATGGACAAAGGCATGCAGTAGGTGGAAGTTCCAGCCTCCTGGATGTCATTCCACCTAGTTATTCCTCCCTTGTCCCAGAAACATCTTTTTTCTTTAGTCACCCATTGGTTCTACCCTTCATGTTTATGTATATCCTTGTTGTCTAGTCAATTAAGTTCTGGAAAGTTCTGTTGTTCTATAATCCCCATTGGTCTATTGTAATTGAACCCTCTCTATTGTTCCTTTTATGGTATATCTGACACCTTTTGTCTTCTCCCTATTGGTTTCTCTCTTTGTATCTCCCTTCTCCTCCCCTACTTTAAAAGACAGTGGAACTGTCATTCTGCGCTCTGCCCTCTTTTGTTGCTCCTCATCCTGGCCTCCTGACCTCCGGGTTAGGAATAAAGACTTGGGTGCTGCAGCATTGAGTCTCTCTTTCCTCCTTCGCCTCTGCCGATCGCGACAGTTCCCATCGACTGCTGCCAGCTCCACTGTGAGCCCAGACGCAGACAGCTCCAGCAGGAGCTTCTAGCAGGCACAAAGCTTCTCACTGTCTCGCCACCGGGACACTTGAAGCTAGTCGCCTGCTCGGCCACCGAGTGGTCAAGCGGTCAGCAGCACCAGTCTACAGGGATGCTGGGGACTTCTAAAAATCAGATGCGTGTACATTTACAAGGCCCTCCTATGTTCACTGTACCGCGTGTGCAGGCCCCAGCACCACAAGTCAGGATCTCTTTTGTTGTGTGTTTTCTTGTACAGACCTCTTTTGCTGACCATGTCATGTGCGTATCACAGATAAGCTGGCCATGTGTCATGTAACCTTGTAAACGTAGATGGGCCTTTTCTACTTACTGTTTAACACTGAGAATACGTTTGGCTCTGTATGAGGCATAAAAAATAAAGACAGAGCCTGCCCTAAAGAGTTTGTACTCTAAATGTCAGACAGAGAAAAGACAGGATGCGCTGTGGTGAGAGAGACTTCTGATGTGTTTGTAATTTAAATAGGAAAAAAACCCTAAACTTCCTTCACAGGAAAAGAGTGTGTGCCTGTTTGTTTGTAAGAGGACTTGAGAAAAGAAAAAGTAACAGTTTTATGACAGTTTGCTGGGGGAGAGGCTTCTTTTAACACCTGCACTGGAGCTCAGGAGAAAGAACTGGGTGTAGATGCTTGTGTGGTCTGTGCCTATTGTTCCTCTGTTCTCTGAGTGAAATTCAGTTCTGGCTTCTGAGGGCGCAACTTGCAGCTGACACCAGGGCTGCCTTTATTGGCACATGTGCCAATCCCTTTACTCCTTGAGCTCTTCCCTGTGGCTCTGTTGCGTTTTCCTGCTCTGTGTCTAATCCCTGTCTTGTGTTGTGTTTTATGCTTTTAATGAGAAGGGATAGACAGCAAAGCAAAACTTTCATGCTGTGATCATAGAAGAGAAGCTATTTATTTCTGTGTTTCATGTGATGCCATGAAAACAGTCAGCAGTCTTGCAGGAGAGCTCTGCAGCATCCACAGCACCTTTGCTGATGCCAGCTGACATTCTGTAGCACGTGCCCCTTGCACTGCTGTTCTGCATCCTCAGGCTGTGGAATCAGGAATTAGTAGTGCAAGGGGCACATTTGATCCTTTTTTAGGTGCACAGGTTTCCAGGTCTAAAACTTCTTAAATTCTGACTAGGACTTGTCAACATTTTTATTATACATGTACACATTTGTATTTTAGGAAAATGAAGTGCTGGGTGTGGGTATGTGCTAATGCTAAAAAGGAAACACAACCATATGAAGCTTCCTAAAGCCTTATATTAAAATACCAGAAGGGTTTGACTGGGTTGTAGAGGTATGTGGAAAAGCCTTGGTCCACCTTGCTGCCAAAGACAGACACCTCCCTGGATTTATTTCAAAGTGGTCAAGACCACAGATGTAAACAGGAAAGTTCTGTGGGCCACACCATCTTAGTGAGAGACTGTCACAGCTGGAGAGTGCCTTGTGACACTGGGATATAATTTCACCCAGGAAGCTGTTTCAGGGTACTGGAGCCTGTCAGAAGTTTGAATTCCCTTAGTGGTGTCTATCTCGTCAGCTTGAACCTTCAGGAGACAGTAAAGGCCCGAATCCCAGCTTGTTCAAACTGTCTTCACACTGGCTTGGTTTTACTGTGAGAGAGACTCAGTTTCCCTGGCTTGAATTTTACTCCACAGCTCCAGAGGAAGTGTGAGCACAACTAGGGCTGTTTCTGTGCCTCTGTGAACTCAGAATTCAGCACAGTGTCCTGAAATGATGTGTGCATGTAGGACTCCAGACCAATCACACTGCAAATTTAATACTAATCACAGCAACAACATCCTGATTACCTGGGGGGAAGTAAAAAACAATGCAGTGATACCTCCAGGACGCAGGGCAGGTCCCTCACCCCTTGGAGCTGCCATTTCCAGCTGCTGTGCCAAAGCACACTGGTTTGCTGTGGTGATGGCAGAGAGCACACAACAGTCCAAAGTCCCCATGGGAAGCTCTGGTTACAGCCCCTCATCCAGCTGAGCTGGATCTGCCCAGAAGAAGGTGGAACTGAGCCCTGCTTGCCCGTCTCCAGCTGCAGCCTGGCAGTGGGACCCACCGTTCCACTTTACTGATGGCTGACTATGACCAAAGGAGGCTTTGTGGCTGGGCTTAGCTGGAGCCCAGGGCTGCTCTGACCACTGCACGTCTTCTGCATCCCAAGCAGGATGATCACCCACCTTGGAAATAACTACGTGATTAAGGGAAGAATGCCCTTTTGAAGGAGCAATTTAAAGAAATGTCATTTCCCTTAGCAAATCATCTGTTTTTTAGGTCCTTATGTTCACATCTACTACCCTTGAATATACAATTCAGTCCTGTAGACTTCAATTTGTTACTGAAAATAGTACTTATGACCAGTTTTGCTACTTTTTCAATATATTTTTAAAGCAAGTCATAAGACTCTTTACATGAATAACCGGAATTAACCTTCATTTGTGCCTTAATTTGAAGTTCAAACTTAACATAATCAATATTTTGTGGTCTACTGCAATCTGTTCAAGTCTGTTTATCCAAGGAAATTATTTGTTCCCCTTCTGCATTTGAGGTAGAAATGGACATAATTAATTCCACAAACTATAAGAAATTGAAAGAACCAAGACTCTGAATATAAAGCAATATACCACATCCAAATTCAATACTTGTATGCACATCTCACTTAATTTCTAGCGTATAATGCAGAAAGTGTTTCTCAGCAAAGTGTTCCAGTTCAGCTTTTGTACAATTTTAGCTCTTTTGTGAAGCCTGTTTCCCATCCTGAGTGAAGGTGATGGTATCAGGTGAAAATGGTCATACTTGCTGACATCAGACACTGAACCACTGAACAGAATTCATTGTTGTTGTCATGAGGTGTTTTTGGACGAGCTACATTTATAACCACGTAATTTGCTACCAGTGTTTCATTGTAATTTACCCTCTAGAGAATTCATCATGTCATAAACTTCAGTAGGTACAAGATCAGTTCATTCTAATTTTAAGATTGTATCATAAGAAACATTTAGCGCATTGCGAAATAAATCCAAGAGGCATTTAATCACCACGAGTCTGTCATGCTCATCTTTGTCATCCTTAACAAACGTAAAAACTGCAACTGGGCAATTCTCAGCTAATGCAAAAAGTAACATCTCATGGCTTTAACTGCAAGCCAGACAGATGATCATCTTGTGGGGACATGCCTCAACATTTCTGTGCACTGGAGGTTGACAAAACGATAGAGCTTCTGTGAGTCTGAAACTCTTGGCAGCTAAGGAGAAGTGATTGAAAACTTTGATTAGACAGCTCTCAAGATCAAATGATTGTTTGATCAAATGCTTATTTATAAAATAATTTGTTGTGTTTTATAGAACATGAGGATGCTTATTTTGCTTCCAGCTAATTGCCCAGCTAATTTTCCTGTAATTTATAGATGGTGATGTGTCCAAAAACTAACATTAGTCTTATTAGACAGCTCAGACTATTTGACTTTTTAAATACTTCTCACATTTTCAGATATTCTCATACAGTTTCACTGTTGCCTTCAATAACAATAGAACAGATTTGTTTGTCACCGTACAGCTGAGAGGAAAATGTTTATCAAGAACACCTCATTATTTCCACAGTTTGAGAATCTGTGTGTGCAGAGTAATGCTGGTGCAAATAACCTAGAGTTATTCAAACTTATTTTTGCATGTTGTGTTACTACTCTATGTTTAAAATTTGCAATTAATTTTTGGAGAAAGCAGAAGTTCTTGCTTATGAGTGAGTGGATGGAATCTGATCTCGTACAAAGTGGGCAGAAGATCTGAAACATTCTGCTCAAATATAGTTCCAGTTAAGTCAGTCAGCAGCATCCCTGTGGGAGTGAATACCCACGTTGAGTCTCCAGGTTGTTCTCGGCTCTCACCCTCACTGTGGCAGAATCTCCAAGCAGTAAGATCAGTGTAGGAGTTTACTCCATTCTCCCTCAGTTCTCCTGTGAAATTATAACTGGGTTTTTGTGCTAAACTCAAATGCAGCCATTTCCCTTTTGGTTTCCACCATACACTTCTGATTTTACCTTCTGTAATGCTTTTAGAAGCTCAGTGGACACCAGCAATGCAATATAGAAAATCTTTTTATTGAGTAACAGAGTAGCTGCTGTGCTCTAGAGCAAACTCTGTTTATATACTGCCAGGCTTGGATAAAAATTTCTGAAAAGCTCTGGGAAGAACTTTACCTGGAAACATCCCCACATCTGCTCTCTTCTGCTTCAAGATCTTGTGTTATACATAGCACTGTAACTTAGTCCTGCTTTGAGCAGCAGTTTGCAGAAGGTCTCTCCCAACCCAGGTGCAATGCCTCTTCTCATTGATCTTCTGCAATAAAAGTCATTAGTACCTGAACATGGCTTAACAAAACTTTCAAACTCCGTGGTGGCTTAGGAAAGTTCTAGTTCAACGGGAAGCTGAGTCCTCACTTTAGATTCCTCATTTAGCTTTTTACTTCCCAAGGGCTGGAGATAAAATTGAAGCTGGGTATGCAAAATTCCTACCACAGGGATGAGTTGGCCCCACAGCATCCCCTTGGGTTATCTGTGGAGAAACTGGAAATAGGACCCAGGGGGACCTTCTTTACAGGATTTTGATTCCTGGATTGGCTTGATTTTGCTCAGACTTCTGATCTTTTGGGAAAACTGAATCTGGGTGAACTCAGCTGTACATTCAGGTGTAGCATTATGTGTCATGCACATCTAATCAGATACATGGGTTTGTGTATTTTTTTGCTCTTGCAGCTGGTAAAAATCAAAGGATAGTAAAAAGAGACTGACAGCAGATGTAAGAACACAAAGCATTTGAAATGGGACAAACTGGATGTGGGGAGAGACGTAAAATGGGGCCAAATGTGATAATTTTCAGGGCTGTGCAAGAGAAGCAGAGGAACCCCTTGGGGGCAGGGGTAAAGTCATCATCGCATTAAGTGAATAGTC
The DNA here is from genome assembly GCA_013398955.1 of Callaeas wilsoni. Taxonomy (NCBI): domain Eukaryota; kingdom Metazoa; phylum Chordata; class Aves; order Passeriformes; family Callaeidae; genus Callaeas; species Callaeas wilsoni. Next base: position 66,398 of record VWPU01006249.1, read on the forward strand.
TGTTGTGATTGCTCTCTGATGTGAAATAGAGTGAAAAATGACAGGATTTTTCCCCTTTAATTTATTGGAAATGTGAATGACTCAGTCTTGCTTTAACTTATTTTGTATCTGCCTTATTCGGTGCGTGCTCTGGATAAACAAGGTTTTCTGTTTTCCTGCTCCTGGAGATTTTGCTTCTTGCCTCACTTTTTTTCTTTTTTACTTTCTTTTTTATTTTTCTTCCTTTGGGTGAAAAGCAGCCATAACATTCCTGGTATCAGAAACATATTAAGTTCATTCCTTTTAGCCAGGGACAATCAAACTCCGGAACTCTGCAGAGTCACTCAAAAGGTTCTGCTCACGAGAACTGTATCCCAGCTTTGAGACCGAGAACTCTTCCAAATCTTGCTGCCCTCCTGCCCACCGAAGGATGCAGCCGCTTGCAAGCATCCGAAAGGCTGGCTTTGTGAATAAGCAGCAGTCGTGGGCAGCAGCGAGCCGGACCGAAGCGCTCCGGGAGCTGGGGAAGGTGCGGGGCTCACGCAGAGGGAGGGTGGCCTCTGGGCCAGCCCTTGCTGTCCCCTCAGATGGAATCTCGGAGCCCAACAGGCTGAACAGCCCTAGCGAGTCTCTGTCCAGCTCTGATTTTTTGGGGTAGAAATCAGATGACACGCAGCTTAAGGCTTGAGTTTGTGTTTAATTAGGGGATTATCTCAAATCTGAAATGGAGCCGCTTTGAAGCGTGTGAACCAAAGCTAGATAAAGACTCCCACAAACCCCTGCACACGGGAAATTTATAGGGTTCGCCCTGTATTTATTTGCTGTGGCTCAGTTTGAGGTGAAAGGTAGAGCTCAGCTGCCACAGCTGGACTTTTTTTCTGGTGCACATTTCTTTCTGTAGGCTGCTCTAATTTGTTTGTTGAGCAGATCATCTGGAATCAGATTGGCCGGAGCTGGAATCGCTCCGCTCCCTTAGCAAACACACGAGGTCTGAGAGGTGTCTGCCTGCATGTAATGAAATGAGCTGACTGGCACTTTAGCATTCCCCTGTGTAGGAGCGTCTTAGGAGTAAGACACTTAATTATTCTTAACATTCTAATTGGCCTGTGCGAGCGCGGATGTGAGTGCGCGGCTGCGCTGGTAGGGAGGGCACATCCCATACTTTCCAAACCGAGATCAAGCAGAGCCTAAAATTCGTATCTCAACCTTCGGCCGTTTCCAACAGCAAAACCCTAAACGGACTAAACGTGAGAGGGGGATGGGGGGTGTAAAGTAACTATTTTAAGGAAACATTAACGGGAAAAGAACACCCTGGGAAGCTCTGCAGATAAGAACGGTAAGAACTGTTCCCTCCGAGCAGTACAGCTCGTCCTGGCCGCTCCACGCCAGCGCACGGGAGGACATTAGCCCTTCATGGGAGACATTCGGGGTTTCAATCAAGCCCGCTTCTCCCGGAGCGCGGTGCTGGCGGCTCCGCTCGCCACGCCGCTCCTCGCCAGCCGCTTGCCACCACCTAGCGCCTTCCCTGGGAAGTGCCCGGGCCGCCGGGCCGCCGCCGGAGCCCGTGCGGGGAGCGCTGCTCGTCCCGCACAAGCACATCCGAGCGGGCCCGGATCTCTGCGGGAGGCAGCGCCGCTCCCGCTGGCACACGGCGCTGGCTTCGCCGGGCAATGTCCTTCCACACCTTCGGCAGCCTGGAATGTCCTTCCACACCTTCGGCAGCCTGGAAAGCAGCGGCTGTAGTTTCCAGCAGGGTGCTTGCCTCACTGCGTGACTGCCAGTGACGAGCATACAGCTCTCTTACAAGGGCTTTTTTGATGCATCCTTGACTGTCTGATAGAGAGCAAACGCTATTCTTACAAACTCGCACTTTGAAAAATACAGAAGAAACTGGCGAGTTAAAATAGCTTCCTCTGTGTGCAGACCATCTCTCTGAAAGACCTAATCTGACCATTTACAGCTCTCTCCTCCTGCTGAGTTATAATAAAAACAGAAGCAAGATCCTTCTGCATTTAATTTAACACTAATCCTAAAATCATCCCATCTTTGCGTACTACGGGTATTATTTCTACTACTTTTACCCTTGTTAAGAACAGCTTCGCACACTGAGCTGTTTTTACAGAAATCAGTGAGACTCAACAACTCTCACGATCAAGTTTAGGGTTCCAGGATCTGACCTAAGGTCATCTTACTCATGGAGTTATTGCTGCTTTGGCAGCACCAGTTTTCTCTCTATATATTGCAAAAAGTACTTGAACTAGCCTCTGAGCAGCTGAAGTTCCCACCAAAGCCAGTGACTGTTGGGTTTGTCCCACGTCAGTCCAGGCTGTGCCCATCATGTTTATTTGACAGGCAATAACCTTTTTATTGAACCCAGCACATTACACTGATGATCCACTCATCAGCAAATATGATTGCAATAATCACTCGGTATTTATTTAACAGCCAATTGCTGTCTTTTGGGAAAGAGTCAATTTACATAGTTCCAAATTAAAATTAATACATTTTGTAATGGTTATTTAATAAAGGCCAAGGTAGGGGACTTGTCTGCTGGTGAGAGGTGAGGATGGGAGACCAGGCATCTGCGTGTAGTACTTGGTTCTGCTACTGACTTGCCCGATGACCTTGGGCAAATCACTTTGCTGCCACGTTCTTTTTATTCCCTTGTAAAACTGGTATAATAGTACCCTGGTGCCACAAAGCTTAATTGCTGTTTGTATAGGGTTTCAACCTCCCCAGCAAGGAGCTGCACGAATCCCCCCATAGCAGCCCGCTGACCCTGACTGCAGGAAATGTATGCAGCTGTTTATCTGGAGGAATGTCTAGCTAGAAACTCGTTTGAGGCCAGTGAAGTATCTTTCTTTTAAGATAAAAGAAAACCTTCTTCCTCCTACGCTCTCCACCAATGTCAGAACTTCCTATTGCTTTTAAGTGCAAAGTCTCATTTTCTCTGAATATATGTATTCAGGAGCCTGGCCAACCCCCCTTGGTATCGATTCCGATTGATGAGGCATGTAGGAATTCTTTTCCCATCCCCAGCCTGGGCTTTCCTCGTGTGATAGCATCAGACTCTCCCTCCTTGTCCTGTTTCTTTCCGCTCTCTCTCCCACTCCTCCTTAGGAATATAAAGCACTTCAGAAATGGGACTAGGTTTGCAATAAGTTACTTTAATTGGATTTTTTTTTGGGGGGGGGTTGGTATTGGTATGCACAGGTTATCTTTAAATGATTTACTGATGTACTGCCAAGCACTGCTCATTTAACCTCCTTCCTGCTCCCTTTGTGTATGGATTCCTCTAACGATACTGGCAAACAATCTTTTAGAGAGCGTGCCACACATTTCTGCAGTGAAAATCCCAAATGGAAAGCTACAGACGCTGCCATTGCAGGGATGGCATGTCCCAGTCTCACAGCTTTTGGCACTCAGTCTCCAGTGCCCTGTGTGGGCACCCAGCACCTTGCAGGGTGGGCTCTTACCAACCCCTAGCCCCAGGAAGGTAAAGGGGGGGCCTTTTTTCCCTTTCTGCTTCTCTTTTATTCTTTTCCTTTTTTCTTTTTTTTCCCCTCCCTGTGATCGTTGAGCCACTCCGACGTGAATTTATGTGTGTAATCGTCTGTGTTGTAATTGGCAGCCTGGCATATGAGTCACTAACCAAATTAACTGAAGTTTCCTTTGGGGAAAAATGTAATCAGTTACTACACTCAGATACATTGCACCAAATTAACTCTTGCTGTTTGTACGGGTTTGGGCTGAGCTGCCTGATGGTTTCCTTCCCCAAAACACAGGGGAGGAGGCCAAGAACAGAGAAGGGTCAAAAGCCCCAGGGATGGAGATTTCTTTCTCAAATAGCTCCTGGAAAGTCATTTACAGTAGTTTCTACCCTAAGAGTTCAAAAATCACAAATAATATCCTCTCCATATTAAGAGACTGACTTTTGAATCAGCTAGATGGAAAAATACATGTTTTGCTTGTTTGGGGCATTTAGTGCTTCACCATGTGAGCTTATGTTTGCAACTCAAATTATCAGACCTCCACTTTCAGTGGGAAAGCAAGCTGAGATTTTCATAGAATCACATGATTCAAGAAACTGGAGCTTTAAAAAAATCCACTATTGCAGAACTAAGAGTAAGCTGGTCAGAGTTAGCAACACAGCACTTGTTTGGTTTTTGTCTGTACTGAAATCTATTCGGTGCCCAAATCTAAACAGCACTGCGGAAATAATTGATAATACTTTCTTGGTTTGCTGGCTGAATAAATAAAAAAAAAATCGGTAAAAACTTTAAGTAGAATGAAATATTTTATTTGACCTGACATGAAACATCAATTTTAAAATATTTTTCTCTAAGAAAATAATCAAATCCTTAAATTTAAAGTGTCTTCATCTTTCAAGAATTTCTTCCCCAAGTCTGGTAAATAGATCCAGCTGAGCTTGATCTGCAACTGTCAGAATAGAAAATATTCTACTAAACGGATCAGAGGGGCTGACCCAAGAGATCCAGTCTAGTGAGTGATTGAGATGATGGAAGACTCAAAAAAGTGGTAAGTGCTGCTTTATGCGCTCAGGGGCCCAGCTATACAAACATGTAGGCACCAATCTCTTCAGTTTTAGCCTCTGGAGCTTCGGTATCTGGAATTTTTGGCTTTTGCTTCTTGAGGAGTGTAGAACTTCTCGCCGAAGTGTTGGTGGAAGGCAAACCCATTACACAGTATGAGGGGATGTGAAAGGAGGTAATGGTGACTGAGGGACCAAGGCAGCTTTCAGCCCAGGTCCTGGGACATCTAGCCACAGCCTCCTGGACGATTAAGATTTTCTAGTGTCTTCTGTGTAGGACTGAAGTTGGCCAGTTAGAGGAAAATGATGTGTGGAGCCCTGTGGAAGAGGGAGGAGGAAGGCTGCTTGAAGAACATAACCATGCTGGGCAAAATCTGTAATTGAGGCACAAACCCGCTGTACTGCTCAGGGGATGCCCTGCAACTGCTGGAGGTGGAAGCAGAAGATTAAAAAATTTTGGCCCTTGCTCCCTCTGAAGTCAGTCAGCTGGTGCAGGGCACCTGAAGTTATGACACCTGCTTTTAGTTCAACCTTAAACTCTCTTCAAAAAGACTCTCTCCAAAAAGGTGTGGAATTTTTTTCCTTTCTTTTTTTTTTTTCCTTTGTTTTCTTTCATCCTTGCTGCCCCAGCAGAAATATTGCCCAGGTGTCTCAGTACCACTGTGATTCTTTAGCATGACTCTGACTTCTGACTACACTAATATTTCCTTTCTTTTACGTGTTTTCAATTTTTTTTTCATATATTTATTTTAATAGCTAGAACAATCCATTTTTGCAGTTGGAAGAATGCAAAATTCAATTTATCTCACAGAACACCTAAAATGAATTCAGGCAGAAAGGGGGTGGTGGAAGATTTAGGTCCTGACTGTAAGCTTTTGACTGGAGTCATTTGTCATTTTGCTTCACGGATTGGAGCAATGAAGGTTTTATAGTGTGAGCCCTCAAAGTGCCAGAGCTGGATGTGATTTCCCACTGTTCTGTAGGGTTTCCTTTCCCAGGTCTTCCCAAGCAGCCTGTACAAATCCACACATGCCTGAGACTGCTGTGGAAAGGGGCTGGGTTGGACACAGTCCTGCTGTCACCCTCTGTCCTCGGTGTGGAATCAGCTCTTCCGAGCTGAGGACGGGCACGAGGCACTGGGATCACCTGGGGCTGTCCATGGATGCCAACATCCTGCACACAGCACATTCCTGGGAGCTTCTCCGTGCTCTGACTCAGGTCTGCAAGGTGGTCACTGATACAGTAGTGCTGCAGAAATCAGAGGAATAACTTCCCGGAGGGGTGCTTGGTGCTGGAATTAGGTGAAGCCAAGCTCGGCATACGTTCCAATCTTTTAGGGCACTGTCTGGGATCACAGGGCTGAATAATCCTTTGAAGGGATTCTGTCACTCTCTGCCTCCTGCTAAATGCTTACAGCATTTTCAGCTGGGAGCATCAGCTTGGTGTGGCAGAGAAATGACCGTAACAGAGTGTGGAGTCTGGCTGTAGTGGGGAGGTGGAAGCACAGGGCTGGGCATATCTTCATGGTGCCATCAGAAATCCTCTTTGGCAGAAGCCTTGGAAGGAGCAGGTGTTGAGGGTGAGTTGGCCCTTTCAGCCAAAGCAGAACTTCCCTGAAATGCCTTTTCAATGGAAAATGGAGCACGGAGAGCAGTGATGCTCTGATGGTGGGGATGCTTTTTGGCTGCTGCAGGAGTGGGGGGAGCTGGGTGTGCAGATTCCTGATCCTTCCAGTCAGTTTCCACAAGTCTCTGCTTGTCAACACCCCCTTTCCCAAAGTTATTTATCTTCCTGTCTGTTGCTGAGGGCTCTTGGATCCAAACGAGCTGCATTAGTTCGCACCTGCCACGCAAAGCAGCGACGCTGTAATAAGTGGGTGGGCTTCACCGCTCCGAGCGCTGCTCAGCTGCCCTGGGCATCCGGGCTCTTCTCTGCCAGGGAAGGCAAAAGCAGGAGAGCAGGGCTGGGTCAGGCCTGTCTCGTGCCGTGGTGCTCAGTGGGAGCTCTGCAGGGACACCTTCCTGCCTTGGCCCTTCACGGGGCAGCGCTGACGGCAGGGCAGGCACAGCATCAGCCGGCTTGGCCTCCTAACATGCCGCTGATCCACCTCCTTCCTTCCTCTGACGCTGGCCTGGCCCCCACATCACTGTAAAACCGAGCCCCCCAGAGCCCCCCGCTCCAACTCAGCGCGAGGAATGGAGGCAGAGCTGGGAAACAACGAGGAAATGCCTGGGAAATGCTCCATTAATACCACAGCCTCTGTCATGCTGCCGCTTCCAGCCTGCTCTGCCTGGGTGTTTGTCAGGACGTGTGTGATGCCCTGGGCTGTGAGGGGACAGGGATGTGCCAGCTGATCTTGCCCGAAGTGGCTGCAGTTTCCCTTTTCCTCAGCCTCTGCGTTATTAGAATTATGCCAGAGCTGCAGAAAGATCTTTGAGACGTGAATTGCAATCGATGCGAGGCAAAATTTGCACTTGGAATGGTATAAATAGTGCATAAATATCCTTCTTGCTGTCTGCACTGAGGTGAGTCTTGGCTTCAGAGCTTCCACTGTTTTTATTGCCTTTTTTCCCTTCCCTTCACAATACTGAATTGACTGACTTTATCTTGGCACTTTCTGTGTCTTGCCAAAAGAACAAACTCAAAATAGCCTTCCAGGGTGCATTTTGGATGGTTTTTTTCTGTACCACTGAAAGAAGGGATGGTTGTTCCAAAGAATGCAATTTATTTTACCCACTTTCATCCTGAGTTTATACATGGGCCATTAGCTCCCAGCTGAGTGGTAAACACATAAATGGTGGAGGTAATGCCTACATCTTGGATCCACTTTCTCCAAGAGCTTTTCCCTTCTCCCTAGCTGTGGTTATGAGCTAGGAAAACTCACTTAAACCTTTTCCACCAGCAGAATTAACTTCCATTAATGTTATGAGTGCTCCAGGCAAAAGAGCATTAGTCTGTTACACCTCCTCTGAGAGGCCTCCTCTGCGGGGTTGAACAGGTTGAATGACAAAGCAGCCATTTAAAAACCTGTCTGAAGATCTTTCACCAAGAAGGGGGAGTTTTGTAGCTAAGTTGTTTGGGAAGTGGAAAGTCCCAGTGCAGTTCCCAGATCTTCAGGAGTCTTTTGGCCTCAATCTGGAGTCTGCAATCTCTGGGTTTTCTGATCCTCCTCTTTTTTGTAGCACCTTTTTCCTCTGGAAAAGGCTACTGGTGAGCCATGCTGGGGGCATGGTGGTGGAAAATGGAGTCCTTCATCTCCCTGAGCTCTCTCTGATGGTTTGGGTATGAAAAGGGAGGTAACACCTCTCCCTTCATGTGCATTTCCTGCCTTTATTTAGAGTGAGAGACCTGACCTCAAACAGGAGCATAAAGTGCAATATAAATATGAAATGTAAATGAATTTCAGCATCTTGTAATTGCTTGTCCTTATAACTTCAGTTAACTGCTGTTGGTGCAGTGACTGCAATCTCATCCTGCACCTTTGTAGGTTGGGTTTCTGTGCAGGTCTCGCTGAATTTCTGCATAGTTACAGGATCCTCAGGAACAGGCAGAGCCCATTTTACTTAGTAATGGAGTAGGTTGTGAACAGGTCTGTTGTTGAAGCATTTATTGTTTTTCAACTTAAGTTATGGTTTCATATAAATAATATATGTAGCTAGTCAATGCTTGGGAAATGCATTCTTTTCCTTGTGAAATATTTATGGACTTCAGTGCCTACTAAGTACCCAGTCAATTTTGAGAATACAGCTCTAGTGAGAAGGCTTGGTTGCCTTTAAAGTCTTGGCCAGGGTGGGACAGACGTGTTAGCTGAGAGATACTGGAAATCTGATTTTTTATCTATTGATTTGCCCCCCTCCTTCCCCCTCTCGGTGTGGGGTCTGTCCATCTCCCCCCAGATTTGAAAATGGAATTCATATTGGTGAAGTTTTTGTACTGACAGAAAAGACAATGGAATCCTCTACATCATTAGGGAACATGTATGGTATGACCTGGTAAAAATTATAATTCATACTGAAATAGAAATCTGCTGGGATTTTCACCTGTCAATCAAACAATAAAATTGATTGGAATATTTTCTATAACAAGTTGTAACCTCCAAAATGCTGTCACTATTCACATGTGGTGCTACTTTTCTCGGTGTAGAATTCCCATGCGTGGCTTCTGCATTTCTCACACCTTCTGAGGGAAAATGAGAATTAGCCCAGACATGGATTCACTGGTGGGATAGTCCAGCATGATTTGGGATCATCTGAGCCTCCCTAGGAGCTCTCCAGCCTGGGGAGAGGTGTTCCCATGGAAGAACTGCTGGGATTTAAGACAAAGAAACAACATGCTCAGCCTCTGCCTCAGGTAATATTTCAGCCCTCTGATTCACTGTTGGCAATTGTGGCTTTTCTGTCACAGGGCTCTGTCCTGCTCTTAGACTGGATGACAAGACTTTAGAATGCATGGGACTTCCAACAAGTGGACACCTGAATTTTCTTCTGCCTTTTTTCAAGAAATCAGCACGTCAGCACTTGAAACAGGCAGTGGGGTGTAGTGGTGGGTGAGCACTTTGAAGTACAGGAGCAGAGATGGCTGAAAATCTGCCACCGTGGAATTCCGTCCTGAAAAAAACCACCCTGAATCCAACAACTTGCAAATCATTTAAATAATTTTTTTCTTGGTTTTTTTTTTTGCGTCCAGCTCTGACTCCTGCAGGCTGGAGCAGCCAGCACTGGCACAGACCAATGACAAGCTGCTTTTGCAACACTTACTGCAGTTTCCTGCTCTGGTGGCCTGTGAATGGATGATTTTCCTTTTCTTTTTTTTCTTTTTTTTTTTGCTTAATAAACAGCCCTCACGTATCTGTCTGAAACTCACACCATTAAAGCCTTAACTCAGCAATCTAAAATGACGTATTTTTTCCCCTTACATACATGTCAAATCATAAACATCAGCCTCAGTAATAAATATTTCTATTTTATATGTATATTTTTATGCCTTTATCCCAGTTGGATTTTCAAGGCTAAGGGCTTCAGTGTGAGAGCCTTGCTGCATGTTTAACAAACAAATACTGAAAAATACGGTATGCTGATGTGGAGATTATTATACATAAATCATTGAAAAATGCTCTTTTTGAGAGGAGAGAATCACAAAAGGAGTCATTGACCTGAATAAAAGAAGCTCTGCTGTACTCCAGAGAATTTGCCATTTTCGATACATGTTAGTGCTTGCTAACAATTGTAATTTATTAATCCTGTTCTCTGTTCTTTTCCTCCATACTTGCACATTTGATTTTTACTGTAAGCAAGAATTGTATTTATTTTCTAAGAGTGCAAATTGATCTTGTGGTCACTGATAAACACTAAAAGCTACTTGATAGTCAAGATAATCTCTCAAAAGACCCATAACCAAAGCAGGTAGAAAAGGCCTCCTCACTAGATCATTCAATTTTAATATTTCTAAGAGAAAAAGCAGTATTTGCATCCTGAAACAGCGCCAAGGATGTTCTGGCCTGATTTGCAGGTCATAACTCTCCTCACGGTCTGTTTGGAAACAGAAGCTCCCTGCTTTGTGCAAATTGATGGAGCTCTGCTGCCCCAAATGAAATACAGCCGGCTCTGCTGATACACTCCAGGATGTAGAGCAGGGAGAGGATTTTTTTCATCATCTCTGGAAAACCAGGATGTCTGTTCCGCTATTTAAATGGGAGCTGAGCACTTGGAAATTGTATTTCTCATGCAGAGAAACCAGAAGCAGTTTAGAGAGCCCGGGTACCTTATTTTGATTTTCATATCAAGTATCTCTGTAGTGTAGAGCTGTTGCTCAGGAGCTATCAGGCCCCTGCTTCCACCCTTGGCATTCCAAAGCTCCCATCTCCTTTCGGTGTTTGCCAAACATGAATTCACGGCCATGTCCAGATACCTGCACCAGCAGGTGTGATTGGCTTTCTCCTCGTGTCTCTGTCTTCCACATTTCTGAGTATTTTATACAGCCAGAACTGAATCCCGCAAAGGAAGAGACAGGAATTAAAGGCAGTCCAGGGTGAGGTAATCTTACCTCAGTAAATGTCCAGTTCTGATCTGTAAGCACCAGGTGTCTGTGTGAAATAGAAGTTTTCTCTGTCCCAACACTTCTTCCAGTTACCTGTGGAATTGCCTTTGAACTCAGCTGCAGTCTCAGCACCATGGTTTGTTTCATTTAACAAATGACTTTTTTAAAACAAGCGCTGTTTTCTTCCTTTGACAACATACTCAGAATTTGTCTGAGGAGGTTTTTCTGAGGTCTCCCTTGAGAATGTTGTAAATTTACTGGCAGAAGGAACTGAGTATTTAGCTGATCATTAGTGCTTGGGTTTCCCCCTCATTTGCAGCCGCTCTCTCTGAAGGTGCACTGTGATGTGCCTGCCGACTCCACTCAAGTTTTAAATCTTACTCAGCTTCAGTAAGTGCTGAGCAAACCTTAGCTCTTCTCTAGTCTGGAAACGATTTTTTTCCCTGTTACGTGTCTAAGATGAGGTGCTCGCTTCCCAGAGCACCAATTTCCCCCCACTGCTCCTCTTCAGTGCCTATAAAAAGCATTGGGGGGAAAAAGAGATGAAATAAACCAGCATGCAAAGAGAAATAACCAAGAAATATGTGGTCTATTTGTGCCATACATTTTAGTAAAGTCTAAATGTGGATACGAGAGTATCTGTCTTTGTAGATAAATTTCTGTATCCTTAGCATTTATTGAATCAGCAATGTCCCCATCCATTATGTAACAGGAGCAGCTGGTCAGCCTTCCATGTGATGTACAGTTTCCTTTCCTCCTCATAGTAATGATAGAAAAATACTATTATTCTTCAGCACCTTTCAGCTAATGTTCCTTCAGATTGTCATCCCTACTTCTATGTAAATGCAGATCCTAATGTAGAAGAATTAGCTTTGAGCAAAGCATTATTTTATACTGGTGGAGTTGGGAAAGAGCTTCTTTCCAAAAGGGAACTTGAACAGGTTAAAGAAACCTTTGTCAGCATCACCCCTCCTGTGTGCCTGAGCACTTTTGGAAAGAGGGATGTAATTATTGGCCTCAGCCAAAGAAAGTGAGCTAAAAGTCAGTATTTTACAATCCTCCTCTCCACCATAGGTACCTCTCTGACAAAACTTGCCACAGCCTCCCTCAGTATTGGGACATCACAGGATTCTTTAGCACATTTGCAGATTATGCCTTCCTTCACTTCTCTCTGGATTTATTTATTATGTATGTTGGCAAAAATTTGACACTAGTGAAAATATGATGTTGGTGATTTGAAAACTTTCTTGATGACAACTCACTTGTTTTCACTCACCTGGTGCATCCCACAGAGGTTTGCAGTAATTCAGACCGAAGTGAGGAGCAGGCAGTAGCTGAAGGGAGTGGAAATCAGTTCTCCAGTAGCAAAGAGATCATCTGCTCCCAGCTGTGCGAGGAGCTTGCACAATTCCTGCCAGTTCCTCTCCAAGACTAGGAACAATAAAAATCAGCCATCAACCAGCAGCAGTGTAAAGAAAGCAGAGCAGCAGCCCAGGGACTTTTCCAGTGCAGGCTCCTGCCATGCTTCTCTAAATGATGGTGCAGTGTAAAGAACTGAACATCTTTTATTTTCTATTAAACAAGCTAACAAACCCAATGACACGTTTTGGGAAATTGTTGGAGTTTGGGGTCTGATTCACAGCCTGGTGAGGTAGAGAAGATGCTTCTCATTCTGTGTGTGTTGGGTTTTTTTTTAGATTTGGTGTCAGTGGCAACCCCAGATTGGGGCAGATGCTAAATATCTGCTATCAGACCAAGGACTCCCTTCTAAAAGGCTGAGTAAAGCTGGCTAGAGAGCAAAGTCGGGATATTTTAGAGTTTTTATCTCACCAAAATGAAGATGAGGCTGCTTGTTGAAGAAAGAGCAAGTGAGCAAACAGGTTCAGCTCACAGCATGCCAAAGCCCGGTGCTGAGGATATTCCTATAGGATGTAGGAGACCAGGGTTCATGTTTATGGTCTAAAACACCTCCTTGAATGGGATCAATCTGTTAAGCACAATTGCTCCTGTTGGGTTGGTTCTGACTTCATAAAGATCCCGTTCCTTGGGGCAGAGGAGAGAGGATGATGCAGAGGTTGGATGATGCAGAGGTTGGGGTATTTGCAGTGGCTGTGGGAAGCCTGTGTCAAATCCTTGCTCTGCTTTATTTGGAGCCAGCTCAATCTTTCCTGCATCACATGGTGTAAATCCACATCACCAGGGAATGTGCTGGCCACTGGGCTGCTGGCTACGCTGGGATCCTTTCCCAATCAGTTTTTGTCCATCAATCTCAACCTGAGTAGGAAGATTCTTCCCAGAAAGCGTTTTGTGAAAACGATGTGTTTCCCACAAAAAGTTTCAGTTCTGAGAAACCAGGATTTTCTTTCCCCTTGCCCCCCAAAAGAACGGAAAAACCCAAACCCCTCTAGCTGGAAAATGCCTGACTAACACCAGCGCTGGGCGCTGATGAGGTCAATTGACCGCTTGCCTCCTTCCAGCATTTGTGTCTTTTTATTTCAAAACACTTCGAGAGCTGCTCTTCTGGCAGGAAATTGCAAAAAAGCCAAGGCTGCATTTAAATTCAGCTGCAGCTTGCACCAAGGGCAGTTTTGAAATAATCTTTATATAGAAGATGTTGTCTCAACTACCTATTGAACACATTGAACTTCCCCCATGCCTAATCTCCCTGCTTTGCACAGAACATAAAATTTATCTCATAAACACCAGAACCAGTTCCTAAGAAAGAGGCCTGGGAAAAGAAGCTTTAGTAACAGAAGCAATAAGTCCATCCCAAAGGGACTTTCACTGTCACATGATGACTAACTGGGAATGTGTATGCTGAGAAGGGAGGGAAGAACTGATAAGGGGGTCAGAGAGGTCAAAACCACAGATTTTATTGGCATTAGAAATGTGACCACTCTAAGCGGCATGTACAGGGAGCAGCTTTCCCAGCCAGCAGATTACTGGTTGTATTCCTGCCTCTGCTGTTGGTCTCTTGAAGGGTTCTCAGATAAATAACCTTCCCCTTTGTGCTCCTGTTTCCCTCACTGTAAAGTGCTGTCAGTGATGTTTGTTGCCTTTGTAAAGCACTTTGAGATCCATGGGCAAAAGGGAGGTGTTAGAGTTGTTGTCAGTTCCAAAAGGGAAAAAGCTATAAAACCCAGCTCTGAAGTCATCCTTATTTTTCTATGTCTTTTTCCTCTTAGTAATATTTTTATCTTTTGAGGAGAAACTACTGATTGCAAACCAGTGAACTTAGAAGTGGCCAACAGCCCTGACTTCCGAGTCAAGAGTGGGACCTGCTTGTGACTGAGTTGTGTGCAGGAGTATGGAGAGTCGTTTCCAGGGGACAGATGGTGCCAGTTCTCTGAGTGTCCCACTGGAAAGCTGGGTCAGGGGCAAGGCAGGGAGCTGAGCTCAGGCAGACATTCAGATCGCTCACCAGCCCTGTGCCAGAATTGCCCTGTGGCTGGTCACAGGTGGGATTTCTCCTGGTGCAGGGGCTGCCCTGGGAAGCATCTCCCCTGGATGTGCTGCAGATCCCCAGGCTGGGCACGCACTCACTGTGCCCCCTCCCTCAGGTTATTGCAGCCTGTGCTTGTTCCGTGCTCAGAGCGCTCAGCCCCTGGCCTGGGTTGCAGTGTATTCTATTACCATCTTCAGGAGCTGTTAAACCAGGTGGGGCTGTGTCCCTTGCCTCCTCGCTCCGGACTATCTCCTGTTCATGGGCCATCCAGTCTCACCACATGACTGATAAAATTACATCCTCCCATTGTGAGATGCTCTGCCCAGAGGGACGAACCAAGCATCCCATCCTGGATCTAAGCTAAGATTTCCAACACCAGAGCCAGCCCTTACCTACTGGATTCCCCGAGGACAAGAGCTACCACTGGACCTTCAGGTGAAGACCAGACCTTTTCTACAGGATCACTGCTTCAACAGAACCATCACTCTGGAGGACTGCAGCCACCATTTTATCGGACTGCTACCAACACCCTGACTGACAGGGTGTCAGGTTGTATCCTGACTCTGTCAGTGGTTTATTTTTTCGTATTATTGCATTTATTTTTGTTTTTCCTATTAAATTGTACTTCTGACTTGGAGTTTCTCACTGGTTTTGCTTTCAAACCAGTATAGCTCCCCAGGATGCAGTGCCCATCCTCAGAAGCTTCAGCTCTGCGCAGACAGGGCAGGCACAAACAAGAAATGTGCTTTGCTCAAGAGTAAAACCAGACTGAAACAAAGATAAGGTGCATTAAATAGAAATCGTATCATATTGAAAAAAATCCTCCACATTTTTTGCCATTTTCTATACACGAATTACTGCATTTAGGTCACAATTAAAAAAAAAAATCATGCCTTCGAGCCCTTGTTACTGTTGCCACAGGCCACACAGCAATCAATAATACAGCCAAAGCAGCTGTATTGGAGATTTTGTTCTGCTGTTTGATTCCTAAACAGATTTTTCATGACCAGATTAGAGAATGAAACAAATGACTATTCAAGATAGCTTGTTATTGAATGAGGTTCTACAGTCCGGTGCCACACCTTATGGTCCATATGGAAGCCCAGCTGAGAAATCCAGCACTGCTTTATCAGCAAAGCTACAAATATTTACTGAGAACAGAAGTCAAATGGGGAGGACTGTCTGATCCAAGCTATGCATGCGTGTAACTGCCCAAAGCATGAAAACAACAGTTTTTTTCTCAATTTTTCTTGCAGTATGGGTGGTCCTCAGTGTTATCCATAAATAATCTTTTTTATTTTTTTAAACTTTGTACAGGATAAAGAGGATAATATCCGTACCAGCTTCACCAGCCCGTGGAGAGAACAGCTGAAGAGAGCATGAGAAATTGCTGTGATGAATAGCAGAAGAGGGGAGGGCTTCTTGCAGTGAGGGAGATCTAAGCAGCACATCAGGCCAAGAGGCAGACTGAGAGAAAACTTTATTGGATGTAATCAGGTAGGTGGCTGGGATTGAATTAGGAGTGGTGTATGGTGTTAAAGAACAGAAATCCAACAGGTTCTCTGTGCAAAAGAAAACTAAAGAAAAATGAATGCAGCAAAATATGTGATTTAAACCTTGCCTAAATTAAGCAAGAAACACTAAAGTGCTGTTCCAAAGAAAGAGCTTGAAGTCAATTGTAGAAAAGAGAGTCTAAAACAGTAACAGAGAACCTTCCTCCTCTTTAGAGACACTGAAAGAGAAAATAGCATGTGCCTTTCTATTAAAACGTGTCTTTCCAAGGAGAAAGGGCTTGAAACCTGAATATTTCAAAGATATGAACCCCGCTGTGCTCTAGTTAACACTTGCAGTGCTGGGCAGCAATGGTGGTGTCAGAACACTTCTTGGGAGCTTGAACACAATGACCTGGAAGCCTCTGTTTCAGAGGCAAGACCAAGCTGTTCTGTGTGCCTGAGCCACTGGCCACATTCCTGATGTATGGGTGGGATCCGTGCAAACCACACCTGCAGCATCCCAGCCTCCCCACTGCCTGCAGGAGCTGCTGAAGATCCAGGCAGCTCAGCCCAAGGAGGTACCAGCTGATTGACCTCTTGAGCTGCAGATGCCTCTGGACGGTTGGCAGGACTTGCCAGGCTTTAATTTAACACTTACCTTGTGAAGGCCTCGGGCTGGTTTGACTCTCAGCAACAATCCAAATGTTAAAGACCAGCACATTGGATAAATATTAACAGAATTTCAGGCCAGCAGCTCAGCAGTGAAACGCTGCCATGTGTTGAGATCCTTTCCTGATCTGTAGCTGTCAGTGGTGTGAGCCTGTGACAGAAGCCTCTTCTCCATTTCACTAATGACAGCTGTAAACCTCCTCTATCAACAAGCTGCCTTAAGCCATGACACGGCTGCCTTTGCTGTCTCTGTACACTTAGCAATCTCTTCCTTCTGCTCAGAGTGCTCTGGAAGCTCACCTACATCGTGGTGGGACACTGACTCTCTTGCTGGCTCAGTGATGAGCAGATGCCAGGAAAACAATGCTAACAGGAGAAAGTCTGAAAAAGGCATTTTCCATCAGAGGCACTAGAAAAGTGCAGTAGAGTCTTTCCTCAGGTTCTTCAACAGCAATCAGTGCAGTCTATTTTAGGTCCTTCTTGAACTGAGGTTTCCTCAGGCATTAAGCATGGAAAGCTGCTTTCCCATTAGAATATTGATGGAGCTTGTGTAGGTGACAGTGTGGCCAGTCCTGGACTGGAATTTCAATGCCTTGAATCCTCTCTTTGAGAAGCCTAAAACTTCTGGGTAAGTACATTGCCAGAAGAGGTATCTGTACACTGTTCACACAAAGTATTAAGCATTTCAGAATACACTTGATTTTTAAGTAGTTCTTGAACTCCCAAGTGCGTTAAATCACTTCTGAAGGTAAAATAGTGACTCTTCAGTCAGAAGCTTTTGAAAGTATTATCCTCTGTGTTTTCCAGTTATGTTCCTCTTCAAGCACGTAAGTGATTTTTAAAGGCACTGATCACCCACAGGTTGTGTTGCTGTTCCTGACAGTTGTGAGCAGTCAGCACCTCTGGAGAAGTTGAGAAGTTTGGTGCCTCAGTTCATTTGCCTGGATTTTAAAACTGTGGCCTCTGCTTTTATTGACTTTTGAGACAGGTGAAGTTGATAAAGTGAATGATATAAAAAGTGCAGCAGAGCATTAAAAAGCAGGAAAGAGGATGAGAAGAGATTGCGGCCAAGATTAAAAGGCAGGATTTCATTGGGATGTTTTCCTTATGCCAAGACTTCCTTTTTATTGCCTTTTTTTTCCTTCATGTGGAGTTGCACTGAAAAAGCTGCATCCTGACTCTCCCACACCCCTGTATTTTGCCATAGTCAGTGATGCACATCCTTGTAAAAAGCGCGTTAAATATTTTTGTGGTTAAAAGTCACCTGGCTTGGTGGAAGCAGAAGCCTCAGGTACAGGGCTTGCAGGAAGGAGTAATTTTATAACTTACAGTCTCTGCAGTTCCCCCTTGTCCAGACCTGTTCTCGTCCTGAGCCCAGCCAGGGCCTGTCACTGAAGTCACCTGAAACCTGGGCTGGAGGATTCGTGCCCCAACACACTGCCCTGGTGTCCTGTGGCAGCGCTTCTGAGCCGGGTCTGTGCTCCCTCCTGGCTGCAGCTCCTCCTGCTCAGGCTCCTCTCACCCTCTCTGGGGTTTCCTATTTGATTTTGGAGGTCTGGACAATCCTGCTGCTTGGGTTTCCTAAGTCAAACAGGGTCAGACCTGGTTAGTTCTTGGATGGAGTGACCTCCAAGGAAAACATGTGTTAACCTGCAGGAGGTGTGATGGTCATTCGGGAGGTGGCTCGGTTCCCTCACTCAGGATTGAACTGGTCTCTCCAGGGCCAGGAAGTGCAGAACTGGCAGAGATGACAACTTCCAAAGGTCGGGGCAGGATGGAAAACCAATGTCTGTTTGTTTTCTTTCCAAGGGCATGAGGAAAAGTTCCTGCTGTGGAAACAAGGCACCTCTGGTATGATTAATGAAGTCAACAAACTCTGCTTCTTTAAAATTGGGGAATCACCCTTTGAAAAGATCACACCTCTGGGATTCCAGGAGGTCAGAAAACATCCTTAGGCTACAGATTCTTTTTGCAACAGGTCTCCTAATTTCTCTCCTCCACTCATGGCACATTCCCTGCCCACAGGATCAGTCTGTGCTGTGCTGAAACTCCGAAAATGGATGGGACAGCTTTCACCCGCCTTCCTCACAGTGCTTATGTAGGAACTGTTCCCCACTACATGGAAGGAGGAGGACAGCTACTGAAAGGTTTTCCATCGCAGCCAGGATTAAAGCAATTTCTTCCTGTGCTGGCCAATTGTTTCAAGTGTCTCTTAGAAGAGGTGTAGGAGCAATCTGGTCCATTGGAGACCTGATCGAGTCTGTGGCTTGTCTCAGATTTTCACACAACAGATTAACTTAGAATGAAATCCTCATGCTTGTTTTATCAGCATCAGTTTGCCCTTTTATCATTTTAGTCAAACTTTCTTTTTGCTTAGCACTTTTTCTAAGTGCCCAAGTAGTAGTGGATGAGAGTTCCTGTAACGTAAATCTTCCTACCTCTTTGGACTCTTCCCTATGTGTTACACCTGGCTCAAAACTTCAGCTCTTTAAATGAGAAAAGATGCTGTGGTTCCTCCCACTAAAACTGGACATTGATCTCACTAACATCAGATTTACTCCTGTGAAACACCTTTCTCAAATGAGCATGTTGTTACAATAACGTGCCCTAAGGTGAAATCTACCTTTAGGGTAGATTTTTTTCTTCGTGAATGAGAACATTTTCAGGACTATTGCTGATATTCCTCACTTGCACTACTGTCTATTGATCATTAATTTATTGCATCTTTCTGTGGGACAGTGCTGAATGCATGCTGGATTATAAGGTATTGAGTCACTGTTCATCACTGATTTATTGAAGCCTGTAGTGGGAACAGACTGAAACAGTGCTAAGCCTGTTTGAAACTAAAGCCAAGTGAATGTAAAGCATATGCTCAATGTAAGTGCCTCTTTAAATGTTGTCCTAACAGAAGGATGGATTTCACCTCGTTAAGGACTTTGCATTAAATCATAGGGGTCGAAATTCAGGGTTTGTTTCACTGAATCAGTCAACTCAGTAAAAATGAACTATTTCTGCTCTCCCCCTGATGGCACTTCCCATGCAGACAGGCACTTGGGTGCTCCATCTCATCTGCTGCTTCTCTGGCTTAGTGCTGCAGTTCTGCATGTACATTTTTGCCAGTTGCAGCTGGAATTGCCACTTCCTATTTGAGAGGAGAAGGGGGGAGCAAGTACAATTTCTAGATTTTTTGTGGATTTAGGCATCTTTATGACAGCTTTACTGAGCTTGCTCGTATTATGCTCTTCCTGGCATTTCCTCCTTTTGAAGTCATTAAAACCAATTTCATATTTATAAATAAAGTGTCCTAATGCATCTAATGTATGATGAGGTCTGGCTGCTGCCTGCTTTTCTTTTTAATGTTTATGCCAGGTGCCTCTTGCTTTCAAGGAACCAAGCAATGAATAAATTTAACAGATATTTCTTTTAATTAGCCCCCAAAGAGCTAGGAATGAAAAACACTATCAGAAACATTCTAGTGCTTTAGAAAATATAAGACTTCTTCACAAAGCCTCTACACAGAATTACAGAACAGCAATAAAATCATCACTTGCATGCAGAAATAGATTGTTTACACAGGGATCTCTTATGAACTGGCATTTATTATGATTAACTTCTAATCACACAAACGTTTCCACACATGAATCTGAGCAGAGCCATTGAAATCCGTGAGACAACTCTGCTGCCTGACATTAGGTACAGGCATTAAAGTTAGTGGGGTTAGAGCTCCATTTGTGTGTATCTCTAAGAGCTTTGCCTTCTCGCAGAAGGGGGAAGGAAAATTTATATTCCAGATCACTGTAATTACTGTAGGACATACAATATTGGCAAACTAGATTCTCTGAATGTCTGCAACATTTCAAAGTAGTTTAAGATAGAGGCTAAAGGCTGACAGTTTCTTATTCTGACTTACATTCTGCCCCCTCTGCTTTTGATTCTGCATTCAGAGCTGCCACAAGAACGTCAGCACTGCAATAAATATGCATTTATGTAGCACCTTTTTTTTTGAAGTTTTCTAAACACTTTACAGACAGCCCTTTATATTCACAGATCTCAAAGTATTTTAGAAATCTCGGTTAGAATTGTTTTCTTTCTTTTACTGCTGGAGCAATGGGTGTGTTTCCAGGGGAGTGACTGATCCATGAGCCAGTGCTTTCAAATTAGCTAAATTAAAATTCTCCTATGAAAATTTTCTCCAGAAGATCTCAAGTGGCTCTGAGGGAAAGCATAAAGTTTTTATTTCATCTTGCAGTGTGCTGGTACAGGCAGGATTACACAGGGCTAATAAACCTCATGTGTGACAAGAGTCAGCCCAGAAAATTCCTATCAACCAGACACACAGTAATTGTGTCTGCCCTGTGGCTGAGATATTGGGAAGAAAATCCAAGACTCCTGGCTCCAAAGTTGTTTGTTGTAGGTAGATCATGGGGTTGAGGGATGTGGTAATTCTGTGCTGACTCTCTCCCACAGGTCAGTTTTACTTGGGGCTTTGGGGGAGACTGAATTTACATCCTGGAGTCTATTTTTTGTGTCTGGTTTATCTGGGTTGCAGTGGAATTGTCCCCAGGATGTCCAGATCATAGAGCTGACTGTGTGCCTCCCAAAATATCCTCAAAACCTGGAGCACTGGGCAGGGGAGAGCAAGAACCTGCACGTGGATCTGCAGGAACCAGCCTGCTGTGCTGCAGCCAGAGCCTGTCCCTTTGGTGGCTGATGCTCTGCTCTCAGGTGGCACATCCCAGGACCCACAGTCTTCACTAAGGAGTCACAATCCCCAGGTAATGGGGAACACAGGGTCATCCCATTGCATTGATCCCTGAAACAGCCAGTTGAGGAAAAATCCTCCTTTGTCTCCCCCAGCCACATGGAAATTCCTTCATTAGAGACCACTATAAAGCTACAGAAATATTCTCTTCCAGCAACATATTCCCCATAATGTTGTTATGGGAAGTGCCTTAAAAGTGGCAATCAATTCTTCTTTGAAGTCGTTAACAGCCAAAAGCGAGGGCAGGAGCCGGCGTGAGCGGGCTGGAAATGCGAGAAGATTTAAAGTGTATCTCTTACATGTGCTCCAGCAGAGAGAAGGGAAGAGATCCGATTGCTTTCTTACCCTTGGAATTTCTCTGTTGGTTTTAATAGTCTGATACCCTAATGACAAACTCCACACACACTCCGGGGTATGTTCTCAGCTTGATCCTTGGGGATACATGTCTGTAATACTCATTAACGCCAAGGAGCGTTAGGAGGAACATAAATCTTTGCTCGCTAAGATGTGAATCTAGACTCTGATGTTCACCATACAGCATCAGCTGCTGACTGAAGAGAAAGAGGAATTCCAGCACCTAGAAAGTCTCCCTGAGAGTTCCTAGACTAAACAATCAATCCAGCCAAAAAAAATCAGGGATGAAATTTCTACTCCACACTTTTGGTTCAAAACACCAGCTGTGATAGAGAGTGATGCATGTCCAATGGGCAGGCTCTGGCTCACACAGGAAGTCCATAAAATCCCTGTGAATCCCCAGCTGGCTAGACAAGCTCTCTAGTTCCACCAGAAACCCTGAAAAATAGATAAGCAGTGCATTTCTCAGTTAATTGTTGGTGCCATACGGCCCAGGAAAACATCACACTATGCACATACATAAAGAGGAATTTTGATGCCAAGAAATTAGAACTACTCTATAACAGACTTCTGATTTGTGATTTCTTTGGCACCAAGCCTAACACAAAATCACTGTGATTTCCAACTACAAATATTTTTGGAACCACCAGACTTGGTCCCACGTGTATGTTAAATGAAATGAATGTTCAAAATCCACAATAAAACTCCAGAGGGGAGACTCCGATTAGAATATTAACATTAATCTTAGGAAGTCACTAGGAACCATTCAAGCTATAATAATAAATTGCAATAAAGAAGGAATATAAGGGCTTTTTTGCTGTCTGTTCAATAAGCAGGTGTTCCTGTGAACACTCTAATCTACACAGCACAGAAGTGAAGTGGTTGCCCTTAAATTTTCCAGTTGCGTAAAATAAATAAATGACATTACCATAATATGTACAACAATCCCTCTTATAGGAGCTTAAGTGTAGCTCAGGGACTGGTGCAGATACTGAGATAACGTCATGCAGCTCCCCGGGACGAGACTGGAAAGTTTTGAAAAGCCATCCTTCTCTCAGCAGCTCCAGAGGCAGGAGCAGGAGCCCGAGTTCGCTCCCTGTGTGTGGTGAGAGCCATCCCCGGGCCCCTCGCTGGTGGCAGAGTCCCTGGAATTCACCCTGGGAAGGCACAGACGTAAGGACGTGATGCTGCCCTGCTACTCCAGCAAGGGGCTGAGGTGTGCTGCTCTGGCTTGCCACCTGCACTGAACTTTGGTGTTCTTTGGACCCAGGGTGGAGTGCTTAAATTTAAATCTCTGAACCGTACCTTATCAGCAGTGGTCCGATTTTCAAAACGAACGATCACTTCCAGAAGCAGCTTCGACTTGCAGCAGTTAGTCAGGACTTCTCAGCCCTGTCACCCTGACAATATGGATGTGTATGTTCGGTGGCAAACCTCTGTGTTAAAAGCCTTCACCACCATCTCTAACATGGCAATAAAACTCTGGTTCTCACTGTACAATATTTGCTTGCAAAATTCAGGAATAAGAACGATCAGGAGGTGAACCAAACCAAACCAAACCTGCCCTTTGACCTTGATTGGAATGTTTTTAGGTTTGGTGTTCTGAAATTTAATTGGTGACAGAAAAAGTTTTTTGTTATCATTAGAAAATTGTACTCAGGCGAGACTAGCAGGTGATTCATTGTATTTTCACAGATAGGTGAGAAATGAGGTGTACGGGACTCTCTTAATTCAGTAAAGCGCTGCTGTCCAGTTCAGGCACTGACTCCTGGTGGTAAATGTCAAAAACGAGGCAACTCTCGTTTTAATTAACAAAAAGGGATGATTTATTAACAAGGGAAAAATTAAAAAGACAACGAAATTCAATTTCTTAAAGAAAAATAGTAGCTCCCCGGGAACACCGGGATCAGAGACTCTTGTAGCCTGCTCGGCTTGAGCCCAAAGCAGAGACCCACAGCGTGGTCACTTGCCCCAGGTAGCCCGAGGCAAGTGGTTTAAATGCAGACTATGACTAGCGTGGGTCGGCCCAATGACCACCACGCCCAGCTCGCTCCTGCTACTCAGGGGCTAAAAGGCAAGCTCCTCGGCTTGGCTACCAGCATTTATACCCCCTTGGCCCCTCCTTGGATTTGAACAAAATTGAACTGAAGAACTGGTCCAAAGGAACCAAATGATTATGCAAACAAAAATACAACTTATTCAACTCTTTTTAAACCGACAGGTAATACACATAACAATTGAACACCAGAGAACACATCCAACTCCCCACACACTGAAACAGGGTACTTCTGAACTGGGACCTTACCCAAAAACCAAACAGAAACCCCCCCTTCAATTCAGAAAACCATTAACTTCATTAACACTTGTTAATTGATCACTCTCAGTTTACTTATGCAAAAGCCAACACCTCCATTTATGCATAACAGTGAACATGCTTCTTTTGTTCTGCAGAAGCCATTTCTCACACCTGGCTATTTTGTGGTGTTCACTGTATTTCTGACTCAACTCGGATTCCAGGAAGTCTGGGAGCTCCCAAAGCAAAGTCTGCTCTGCAGAGATCTGTAGCTCAGCAGCAACAGCGAGGAGCTGGAAGGCAATCATCCACGCTGAGCTGGATCACTGAATCTTTTGGGATTCACTCAGAGCTTGTCCAGCTGCAATCCTGAAATGCAAAGCATCGAGGCTCCTCAAGAAACTCTTTTGATCACATGTGTCAAGCAATTCACAAAGAACTGCCCAAACTCTGGCTTCAGTGTGTGTTTCTGTGTCCCTGTATTCTGTGTGCAGCCTCGCGGAGCAGCAAAATTGTCCTTCCAGGTATGACACTGCTCTATTAATAGTCTATGAAGTACTAGGAGCAAATGAAAGACGCTTCAGATGACTCTTGAAAAATGAATCAGTATCTGCTCTGAAATTGGACCCCAAGTATGGAATAGGATGTGCTTGTGACAGATTATTACGGGGCCATATGGTTTCTTACTCTGCTCCACCCTCCTTTTCAGGAAACTAACATGTCCCAGCACCCTGTACTCATTGGAGAAGGATATGGGCATCTTTTGGGAGCCAACTTTGTTGGGCTATCAGGGATTTTGTTCTTTCCTAACAGACAACTGCTCTGCTAATGCCACCTGACCTGTCTTTGTGGAAAACACTTATGCAGGGAGAAGCCCTTATGCACCAATTCTTGTCTTCATCCTCCAAATAAGTTGCTGGCTTTTCTCTTCACCACTCTGCTTTTATCTCCTGTCTGTCCTGTCTGACACATCTCTCCTGCTGGCTGCTGGTGGGACAAGCCTGTGATTTGTTCCAAGCAGACACATGTGCACGGTTTCCACCATTGTGTGGTCTCATGTTCTGAACTTACCTGTGGGTGTTTACTTTGGTGGCATGACCTGCTATTTTGTAGCTCTATATCTTTTTTCTCTCCTTCCTTGATATTTTGTTCCCCTCAGCCACGATAACTCTTCGTCAGAAGCCGCTGCATTTCTGCTTTGATCATATGGAACGCACTGTATAGCCTCGGGTAACACAGTGCTGCTTAATACAGATGAAATAGCTACAAACCCTCTTAGAAGTGGGGTTTAAAAAGGGATACCAGCGAAATCAGATCCCTCTAGCTGGACAGCAGTCTGATAGCAGAACAAGGGCTGTTGTGGTATTTGGCAGCCAGACAGTCTTTATTGTTATTAGATGAAACAAAGCTTGTGATCTTTAGTCCTTGACCTTCACTGCAGCAGCACACTCTTAATCAGACCTTAATTTAACACCTAACATGGGCACAGAAAGGCCCGGCCATGGGCTGCTGGTTTAATTACATATAGCTGATATCATCCAAACCAATTTAACCTCCTTGCTGTTGTGCTGGCACGGGATGGGAATCGCCCTTCAGACACAGCACAAACCAGCTCCCAACAGAAACAAACAGCAAGAGGCTGCTCAAAGTTTTGTGTGTTCACTTAAAAAAGAAATATCTACTCCTTTGGATACTTTGCAGGTGACGTTACAATCTTTCCAAGAAGAGCTGGAATCAGCATGATTTACTAAATCTGTTTGCCCTTCGTGCTTTCACTCTGGCATTTTAGGTATTTCTAATATTTCAAGATCAAGCCTCCTGCTGATGGGATTCTCCCATTCATGGGATCTGTTGCTGTGAAGTAGCATCTGTGTAGTTGGGTAAGAAGTAATATTTATGTGTTTCATGATAAGATTTTCACGTTTTGCTGCTGCTTTGTGCTCAGTTCTTCACAAACTGACACAATATTTATTTTTTACATTTAAATCTGAACAGTCATATTTTTACATGTTTTGACACAAAATTTGGTCTCTTTCTGAGTTAGTCTGGAAATCTGAAAACATCCAAAGTCTTCTTTCAGAAACAGGATTGTTTTGATTAATCAGACTTCACTCAAATTTTTTTCACCAAAACCACCATCAGCAAACCAAATGCACAACAAACATTGTAAATAGTCTGCAGCTTTTTAGTGAAATCCCAAATTTTCTGTGAAATCCCAGTTAAATACACAAAGATTGTTGTGAGCATCATAGGTTTGCTTGAAAGAGATTGCCCCGAGTTTGCAAGAAGTGGATGGCTACCTCTGGCAGAGCACTTTAACAAAAATACTAATGAATAAAAATGATGTAAAATATTAATGAGCAGCACGAGCATGATCTCTGGGATACAGAAGACAGAAGTTTCACCGTCAGTGCTTGTCACTGGGTTGCTGTGACCCTGCTTGAATCATGTTGCTTCGTTCTACAGATGAGCTCTGACGGCCCTTAGTGAAGTTGGGCAAGAAACCAACATTCTGTGTGGTCTGTCCTGCCTGTCTGCAAGAGGTCACCTCTCCCGTGGCAGGGCTGGCAGGCCAGGTGCCAGCACATTGGCCATCTGTGCCCCATGGTGCCTGCATCGCTGCTGGATCTGCACTGGGACACTGGGCAGGAGCAGGCAGGCACTGGGATGTGCACATTGTGCCCGTGGGAAGGTGGGTGTGGATTACCTGACACTCTCAGCAGGAAGCTTCTTACTTCCCCTCTGCAGAGACATCAATGACTTCTCAAGTTGTAAGAATCAAGCCCCAAGATTTCAGGCTGAAATGAATTTAAAATCAAAATGAACCCAAAACCTCCAAGGGAAGTTCTGAATAAAATTTCTTCTGTTGCAGAGCAAAGCAGGACCTTGCCCATGGAAATGCTTTTGTGCTTTAAAGGCCAGATCACTGAACATCTTCCCTGGTGCTTCCAGGGGCTGTTTGAGGTCCAGCTGGACTGGTGAGTACGTGTTGATCACCACCGTCCCAGCTTTGGAAGGGGAGAAGGCCTTTGTGTGTTTAGTTCTCAGTTTGGTTTCTACATGGTGACTGCTGTGTAGTCATGTTCTGGCTCACTTTGCACAAACTTTCCATTGTAGCCCCCTCACACTGGCTGAGCTTTGACTGAGACAAAAGAAGGACTCGCAGTGTCAGAGCCGTGGTGGGGAAGGTTTAATCTCCAGCTGATGCTGTACTTACACAAAATCAATATGAACAGCAGGTTGTCACTGGAACTGGAAAGAGAATCCCTATGACAGGCTTATGCTTTTTTAAAAACTATTTCAGTTTATCTTGTGCAGTCCTTTTGTATAGGTAATTCTTTCTGTTGCAGGGTCTGCTGAAATGTTCCCAGGCCTGGCTGGAGGATCAGTGTTGCTTTAAAACCTGAATAAACAGTTACACGCCCTGGTAGCTTCAGATCCAGTAGCCAGAACAAATGACATTTTGCATGAATTCTTCCAAGCGAATTGCTCTGTGACCACTGTAGGCTTCTGAGTTTTTGACTCATGATATAGAACACTGTTAAAGCTTTTCTTGAAGAGCTCTGAAATGCCCTTCTTTCACCACCCCGATTGTTTCCACAGTCAGTGCAGTTAGCTGGGAGCCCAGTATGGTTTCACTTCTCCTGTGAGTTATGTTTTGACTTGGGGTTTGGACTTTTTTGTGATTGAACGTTTTTACAGGGCTCCCTGTGACCTCATGCGAGGGCAATCGCTGTGCTGATTTGCAGGAATGTAGATGGGTCTGCAGAAATGTCAGGGTCTCCCATTAAGATGTTTCTTTCACCTCAGCAGGGGGACTGGGTTCCTGGAGTGTTTTTACTCGATGCCCTGCGGTCAGTAACACAGCACAGGAGCACAACTGCCCTGATGTATTCCAGCAACACGGTGTTAATGTGCCATTGCTTCTCACGGTTTCAGCACCGAGGCATCACTTCTGTGGATAACAATAACATGGGCAAGTGGGCTTCTGCTTTAAAAAAACAGCGTCAGTCCTGCAGCGCACTGGGATAGTGGGATACGGTCAGCACTTCTCCCATTGAGCCTGGGTGTAGGACACGCTCTCAAAGTCCTGGGTTCAGGACACTCTCTCAAAGTCCTGGGTGCAGGATATGATCTCAAAGTCCTGGATTCAGGACACTCTCTCAAAGTCCTGGGTGCAGGATATGATCTCAAAGTCCTGGGTGCAGGATGTGCTGTCAAAGTCCTGGATGCAGGATATGATCTCAAAGTCCTGGATGCAGGACACTCTCTCAAAGTTCTGGATGCAGGACACTCAAAGTCCTGGATTCAGGACACTCTCTCAAAGTCCTGCAGAGCCGTTTTCACCTTTTCACTCCCAGGGCTGGATCGGAGGTCAGTGGAAGTCAGCAGCACACTTCCATTGCTCCGGGATACCTCTGGATGAAGCTGGGTCAATGCTGCATTTCCCTCTTTCACAGTGCCTAAACAGTCCCAGAGTGCAGTAAATGTTCTGACTACAGTTCTCTGGCATTTGTCTGTACCATCTGATCAGTATTTGCTCTACAAAGGCACCTGAAAGAGCAATTATATTTTTCAGAGAGTCTTAGAAGTTCTCTTTAAGGGCAGGTATTTGTTGTGCTGGGGATGGAATTCTTGCAAAGAAAGCAAAGTTCCACCTTTCTTGATGAAGATAAGCAACACACCTTGTTCACGTTTTTCCTGGTATTTTTGCGATTCTTATCATGCTTAGTGTTCTTCTTAGGTGTGGAGTTCCAAAAGCTGGACGATTAGAGAATCTTGTGTGAAACTCAAAACAGGAATTTTTAGCTTTCATTATTGTAGAGAAAAGTTTGGGGGAAAAAAAATGCATATGGAAAAAAATACCAGAATGCTAAAAAAATGAACTCAAAGTCGTGAGCCAAATTGATGCAATATTGTGGCATACAGACTAATTTAGTCTCAGGTTCTCACTGAAAACTGCAGCTAATTAAGCAAAATAAAAATATTTTTAATTTTATTGCCTTAAGTATACTTAATCCAACATCACAAAGTTTTTGCTTACAAGATGTTTTCAATGTCACAAATATCACTTTCTATATGGAAACATAATAAAGTAAATTTTCATCAGGGGTGAATTTGATACAAAATTAAATATTAGCCTTATTCAGAGGTACTTGTATATCCATGTGAGTGTGTGGGTGTCAGTTTGTGTCTATGTCTTCTTATTTTGAGTTAATACTGATATTTTCATGCCTGATTCATGATTTTTGAATGCTTGAGCTTGGCAGCACTGAACATCTGCCTTAATTGTGGGTACTAAGCTTCTTTGAAATTCTCACCTAAATTTAAAATTTCAGCCATTAAAAAAATAACCCTGGACCAGACAAGCCACTTGCCAAATGCTGGGCTATAAATTACAGCCATTTCTTTTTATTACAGAGTTACACAGTAAAAAAATAAACCCCAAACACCTAAACCCACAAATCTAATTACACCAAATGTGCTCCTCGTCCAAAGCCGAGCTCTGAGCTCAGCTTCAGCCCCAGATGGGCCGGATGGTTTAGCTGCAAACTAAACTTCTGTAAAAACAGAAGCTGAAATAGCAACACAACAGTAATGCTGTATTAGCCCTCTAGGGAAATATCTAAATAAGCAGTAAAAGTAATGAAATAGCATTTATAGCCTTTGTGTCATAAATGCATTATTTGTAAATAAAAGCTAAGCAGGTTCGCCGTGGTAAACTGGCACAGCTCTGCTCCCAGTCCCGCTTCCCAGTTCTGCTCCCAGTTTTGCTCCCAGCCCCGTTCCCAGCCCCGTTCCCAGTCCCNCTCCCAGCCCCGTTCCCAGCCCCGTTCCCAGTCCAGCTCCCAGCCCCGTTCCCAACCCCGTTCCCAGCCCCGTTCCCA
>VWPU01006250.1:0-22080 GCA_013398955.1 Callaeas wilsoni
GTCTGTGAAGTGTACAGTCGTTACGTTATTAGCCACACCTATGGGGAAAATTCCTCAAGAAAGAGAAAAAAACCCAACAAAAAAACCCAACAAAACAAAAGAAGAAGAACTCAAACCCCTACACAACTCACACTAATTGCCCTGACAACGGGCAAAATGAGTTTCAGCCCACGGATTGTCCCCCTCGCTGCTGTCACCCAGCTGGGCGAGTGCCAGCTTCCCTCCTGGAGCTGCAGCAGTGCCCACAGGGACTCTCCCCTTCCCTGGAAATCAGAGGGAAAGAGAAGCCAGCCACAAAATACCCTTCAATTTTTGAGGGTGTTTCTGCCAAAACACCACGGGCACTCAGGGCCTTTCTCAGTACTCAGTAATTCTACTGGAAACATTCACAAAGTCTACACCAGGTTTGGGCTCCTATCAAGAGGAAATATCCTCAATATCAAGAGGAAAAAAAACAGCTAAATATCTTATTTTGAATAATTGAAAGGCAGCCTAAAGTCATGTTGCAAAACAAATGCCCAGTTCCCATATTACAGATTAGAAAAATTCGATTTTTTGACACGCCCCACCCCCAGCAATTCAAACTCTCAATCAAAAGTTTCATGGTTTTATGTTGTTTTTTTTTTCCTTTGACCCCTTCATAACACTGAATGCATTAAAGCAAGAAATGCCCAAGAATTGATTTCTTTTCTTTCCTCTGCACTGAAATGTCTCAACACTTCACTTTTTCCCTTTCAAGTTGCCATTTTTACACAGTTTCAGGCATTATTTAGAGCTATAGAGTTGAAAAGACTCAAAAACCTGGAGAGACTACGTCTCCTCTTCCCTATAAACATTTGCCATCCATCCCTTTGTATTCTCATTTTTGGCACAGAGGAAGAGACAGAGAGAAACGAGAGAGAGCAAAGGCAGCAACTGGAGACATGAATAATTTCTGCTTTCTCAAAACCCAAAATGAAAGGAATACAGAATGAGACATAAACTTCAAATTTTTTTCTTTCATCTAGGAATTTCCCATGAAAAGATAATAATGCACCTCCACTGCATCCTTCTTTTCAGCTCCTCCGACATGCAAATCCCTGGCAGGAAGGCAGGGGAATATTGAGCTTCCCAGGGGAGTGACCAAAATCCTTTGGGGAGGTCTCTGGATTTGCACAGACATCAGCACCCTGGAGATCTGGGCTCTGCAGGATGCTCCAGGTAGGGCATCCATGCGAATCATCAGTCCAGCTCTTTGAGGGTGCAGTGAGCACAAAATGGGTCATTTCTGCCATGCTTGGATGTTCTCCTTGGGGACACTTTGCTGCATTAGAGTGAACCGTGTCGTATTTCCTCTTGGAGCTGGAAATAGCCAGATTCTGCTGGATGTCAGAGCAGAAAGACCTGCTCCTGAAGGGTTTAGAACAGAGAGTGGTTTGGGTTGGAGGAGACCTTACAGCTCATCTCATTCCACCCCCTGCCATGGGCAGGGACACCTTCCACTGTCCCAGGTTGCTCCAAGCCCCATCCAGCTTGGCCTTGAACACTTCCAGGGATGGGGCAGCCATTCTATGCCAGTGAACAACCTCTGAGCAAAGAATTTCCTCTGCCTCCTAACCTAAATCTCCCCTCCTTTAGCTTAAAACTGTTCTCCCTTGTCCTGTCACTGCTGGTGTAAAGAGCTCCCTTCTCTCTTTTCCACAAGCCCCCTTCAAGGCCGCAAGAAGGTGTCCCCAGAGCCTCCTCTACTCCATGCTGAGCAACTCCAGCACTCTCAGCCTTTGTAGGACCATTGATAAAAGCAGGTGAGGGTTTTAGCTCAAAGTCCCCCAGAAGGAGCAGCTGATCCTTAATGCTTTTGGCGGGCTTAGATCAAGCCAGCTTTATGCTGTAGCATGACAAGGTGGTTTTTAACTCTTTTTTTTTAAACCACCAGGTGGGCTTATTCACCTGGGCATGGAGTAGGTCGACCCATGATCAACCCACAGCCAACCCACCAAAGCACACTGGTGTCTGAGGGTGCCTGGGCTCGGTTTCATGGCAGTTCTGGGTCCTGGAACTCAGCACTGCTCAGCATCAGCTCGACCCAGCACACAGGGCAGGGCATGGCTATATTAATTCGCCAGCATGCTGGCCAGGCTGAGATGGCAGCAGCTTGTCCAGGAAGTCCAACACAAAGGGAGAACACCCCGTGGCACCTCGGTGCCTCGCTAGCCAGCCTCCCAGCCCGAGCGGTGCAGGGCACGGAGCCCAGCGTGCCTGGGGCTGTGGATAGCCCAGGTGTGACCAGAAATAAATGAGCAGAGGAGGCTCCTCGGCCGGTGTTCCAAGGGTTTATTGTAGGAGCTCCCTCGAAGGGGACCAGATACGAAGAGAATGAGGTAAGAGACTGAGTGGGCTTAAAAGGGATACAGGGAAGGGGGGGGGGATGGCATAGCAGGGACCTATAGGAAGAGGGGAAAGGCAGGACAGGTCTGGCTACCTTCCCTTAGGGGATACAAGGGGTGTCTGTCCACTGTAGACTGCACCACCCCTCAGGAATCCTAGGAACTCAAAGGCAGAAGCCATCTTCACAGAATGGGGCTTTACTCTTTGGTACCAGCCCACCAAACCTCTGTTTCTGGGCTCTGTGGCCCCCTGGTTGATTCATTCACCACAACACATGGCATCAGATGCCGTTCGGCCTCGATGCCCACAGCGGAGTTCTGCAGCTCCCCAGTGTGTTTCTGCACAACACTTGAGTAAAACCAGTTTGTTTGGGGAACAGGAGGAGTTTGTCTTGACAAACTGGCAGCTGGGCCGACAGCTCCCCTCAATTCTGTGTCCCCAGGAGGAGGCTGGTGTGGTGATGGTGCCATTTGAGGGTTAAAAAGGGTTTAAAGACATTCAGGGACAGCAGCCCCATAACCCAGGCTGAGAGGAGTGGAGGCATTCCCACATCCATGCTCAGCACTGCTGGTGGGGTGCATGGGGAGCGGACTGCAGGATCCAGCCAGGCCCACAGCCAGCCTCTCCCAAAACAGCATCACCCAGCCCTGCTCCTGGAGACACAGCCCACGGCCCTGCCCCTGCCCCTGCTCAGCGCAGGGTATCAGCTGCAGAGCTCCAGGGGCACTCCAAGCTCCTTGGGAGCCCTGCCTCGTCTTATCAGGACCTAAGTGTTTGCCCTGGGATAACCTCCAGGAACCAAATCTCATGAAATGCTGCCTGCCTGGGAACTGGCTTGACCTTGCCAGGTGCCTCCGTTTCAGAGGCGCAAGGGAAGAGTTTTACTGTGAAAAACCAACGTGAGTGAAGGTTTTCCTCGAAGCTGGGTGATACAGAGCTCAGCTGGCAGTTCCTGGAGAGCCACAAGAGCCTTCTGTTCCTGCAGCTTTTCACCATTCCTCCTAATTATGATGTTTTAGGCATGAAATCTGCTCTGGGGTTTGAAGCAGCAGTGAGTATCATCTACTGCCAGCACGACTTTGAATGCACAGCGGGCTCAGCGAGGCAGGGCTGGGGGACGTGGGGTGAGGGTGTCACAGGAGCTTTGGGGCACACAGCCCACATGGTCACCAGATGTTTTATCCCCACGTCTCTTCCTTGCCCATGCTGGGGCAGAGGTACGTTTCACAGCCTCGGCAGTGCGTGTGGAGACACCTCAGAGCACCTGGTGTGACCACAGCAGGGTTTGTCGTGTATTTATAGAACCATGTCGCAGAATCACAGAAGGGTTTGGGTTGGAAGGGACCTTAAAGCTCAGCTCGCTCCACCCCCTGCCATGGGCAGGCACAGCTTCCACTAGCCCAGGTTGCTCCAAGCCCCATCCAACACAGGAGTGTCCATCCCTGTCTGGTGGCTGTCCAGGACTCGGTAACTTGTGTTTTGGGGCTGGGAGAGCAGAGCACGAGCAGCTGTGCTGAACCACATCTGTGCAAAACACGGCTGCAACAGTCTCGGCACAAAGCCTGGGAGATGCATTTAGCTCTTTTTTGTTGGCCTTGTCTCTGTGAAAACCCTGAGGAGCTTGTGAGGCTCCTGTTAATGTTCCTCTTTCCACGCAGGCTGGAGAGAGACCAGAGGAACACAGAGAGAAAATGCTTTGGCAGGAGGACACGTGTGAAAACTGTGAATGCCCAATCCCTGGAAGTGCCCAAGGCCGGGTTGGACGGGGCTTGGAGCAAGCTGGTCTGGTGGAAGATGTCCCTGTCCACAGCAGGGGGAGGAATGAGATGAGCTTTAATGTTCCTTTTGAAAGGAATGAGGGACTGGTCTTTACAAATAAGCTGTGGGCCTGCTGGTAGATAAAAACTAGCACTAAGAGATAAAAGAAACAATGGGAAAGGATTCCACTGATTGATGAATGGAAAGAGAGATTATCTTTATTATTATTTTCTTTATCCATAAACTGTAGGTCTGCTAATAAATGAAACTGAATATCAAAAATTGAAAGAAACAATGAGGAGAACCATAAATTCCATAGAAAAAAAAAAAAAAAAAGGCAAAGTGGGGTATACATTAGAAGGGAA
This sequence comes from Callaeas wilsoni, assembly GCA_013398955.1. Taxonomy (NCBI): domain Eukaryota; kingdom Metazoa; phylum Chordata; class Aves; order Passeriformes; family Callaeidae; genus Callaeas; species Callaeas wilsoni. The sequence goes on from VWPU01006250.1 coordinate 4,491, forward strand.
TCTTAGGAATTAGGCTTTCCGGGGCGGCTGTACCTCTCAAGTACCTCAGCCAATGGGGAAAGAGAGAGGGAAAATATGGTCGGGAAATTACGATAAAAAGGAGGCTCCAAAAATTTGAGAGACTCCAAGGGAATGCCCCATGGCCTCTCCCTTTATTAGAATAAAGTAGCGNAATTCGAATAAATTATTATTTTATTCGAATAAAGTAGCGGGACTCCTCTGTCTCCTTTTTGGACATAAACCTCTGGTGTTGGTAGATTAATTTTCCTGACACTTTCAACCCAAACCATCCCAGAGCTGGATCAGAGGTGGCCCAACAACAGCTGGAGAAGAGATGACACTTACAGAAACGTGGAATAAAAAGCTCTTTCCTAAAATAAGCGCTGGTGAGAACCCAGCGAGGAGCTCCCAGAAGCAGAGGAGCCCCTGGCCTCAGGTCCCACAGCAAGAGACACGATGATGGAAAGGGCCGGCTGGGTCCGGGGCTCAGCTCTTGGGGGGAGAGCAGCCCAGCCCCGGTTATGCAAGCGGCAGCACCGAGGTTTCCGGTGATATTTGCAGGGGGAAGCGGAGTGCCCGAGGCGCAGGGTCCACCTCCCCCCGCAGACCTTTGCACTCACAGCTTTGCTGCTCAGTTCATTATCTTGCGGTTTGGAACAATACAGGAAGGATGTAGGTGTTTGCAAGAAGAAAGAGAAGGAGGAGGGGGAAGGGAGGGAGGCTCCACGGCCACGGAGCATTGCGTGCTGAGAGCTGCTCACCCACACACGCTATTAGAGGTGGTGACATTAATTCGGGGCAGAACGGAGCAGAAAAGGGTCAGGTTCCCACCACAGCTGAACTGGGAGGGGCGGAGATGCGCTCTCGAGTACGCTCGGCCTCGGGTGATGGGTGTCTTCATGGCAGCCCTGCCGGTTCCTCTGCTGGTGGGATGAACCAGGAATGCAGCGGACAGGGTGAAATCGAGGGTGGCTCTGTGACTCTAAATAAACAGCTGGGAGCAGGATGAGGTGTGGGCAGCCGAAGCAGGGTCCTCCAGTGAGAATGGGAGCCGAGTCACGCCAAACACCGATAGGTTAGATAGCGTTCTCCTTTATTGCTCAAATCAAGCAGGATTATGTAGCATTTCCAACTAGCCATCCGTTGTTCACGCACTGTAACTAACTCTGTGATTGGATACTTAGCTAAAATCAAGCCCGTCTACTGTCTACTAATTGGATAACATACGGCAAACAAGTGTCCTCCCTCCGCCCAGCTCGCGGTTATCGCATCCCGTTAACCCTCCCTTTTTCCTCAGGGACCCCCCAAAGACGCTCTCAGCACTAAGTCATGTTAATCTCACAGCGCTCAGGGCAAGCAGGCCCTGCTAAGTCTGGCTTGTTCACTGCATTCAGGTACAGACCATGTCCATTCTGCTCTAAGAATTCTTCTACAGGCAGCCCCCAGCCCACAACCCAAGGGCTGCAGGAGGCCCAGCAGTGTGCAGAGAGCCTGGGCAAGAGGCCGACAGGAGAGCAGGTCCTGCAGGTCAGCCCCCATGGATGTGCCATGGAATATTGGATGACCAAAGGGGTGGACCTGGCTCATGCAGCCCACACGGGTCCCAGGGAGCGGTGTCTGTCCTGCATGGGGCACTCCAGAGGGAGTGAGAGTGAGGAGCAGACTGAAATGAGCATTGCATCTCATCTGGTACCAGAGAACATCACAGGAACAGCGCAGGAACAGCAGCAAACGGGTCTAAACCAGGAGCATTCTGGTCAAACCCCATATTTCCCATACATGGTGGAGTTCTGACATTGCTCCTAAAGCAGAATTGTCCTGCTTCCAGCGGGGATGGAGTTAATGTTCTTCTCAGGAGCTGATCAGTGCTGTGGTTTGGGCTCAGTATGAGAATAATGCTGATAACACGCTGATGTTTTAGTTGTTGCTATGGAGTGCTTACCCTAAATCAAGGACTTTGCAGTGTCTCATGCTCTGCCAGCCAGCAGGAGAAACCAGGAGAGAGCATGGCCAAGAGAGCTGATCCCAAGTGGCCAGAGGGATATTCCATACCACAGACCATCATGCCCAGTACAGAAACTGGGGAGGGACTGGCCAGGAGGGGCGATCACTGCTGGGGAACGGGCAGGGCATCAGTCAGTAGGTGGTGAGTGACTGTACTGGGCATCACTTGTCTTTCTTGGGGTTTATTCCTCTCTCTTTTTTTGTTATTTCCCTTTTAATTGTTGATGTTGTCGCTATATTATTATTACTTTATTTCAATTATTAAACGTTTTTATCTCGACCCGTGGGTGTTTTATTTTTCTGATTGCCCTCTCCACCCCACGGGTGTGGGGGAATAAGTGAGCAGCTGTGTGATGCTGAGTTACCAGCTGGAGTAAAACCACAACAAGAAGAAAGCCAAATATTTGGGGTTGTATATTTTGTGTACAACATTTCCCCTTTACAAGAAACCACACCAGACCAGTGTTATTTTGAAAACTTCACTTTGGAAAAGTACTGAATTGCTTTGTGGAAAGATACCCTCATTTTAAAAGCATTTTATGGCATTGGCATTATGTTACTGTCATGTGCCTAAAGCTGGGCTTGTAGCAAGACAGCAGCCAATGAGCAAATGAGTACTTTTTTTTCCATGGAAACCCTTCTGGGCTGCACAGGCCACTGTGGCTGATCTCCAAAGTGCCAGGCACCCCATGCAGGCAGCCCCTGTGCCCCGCTGCCTGGGAAAGCTGGCCCCAATATGGTTTTCTGCATGGGGTTTTGTCGCAGCCCCACAGCAGGATCACGGCACCAGAGCAGAGCCATGGCATACCTGCAGTGCCTGGGGCCGACACACAGCCCTTGAAACCGGGGGGGCAGCCCAGCTCTGCCTCAGCATCCCGGGATGCTGCCGAGGCTCCCTGGCACTGGGAAGGGAGCTGGCAGCAATCCAGAGCGGGATCTGAAAGGTGTATGGCTGCTCGGTGACAGGAAAGCTGTTCTCTTCAGCGGCGCTATCTCATCTATTTTGCAAATACAAATGTGATAGAAATCTGCAAAATAAGGAATATGCATTAACTTCTGAAAAGTTTTGACTACATATCATTATCTGTAATTTCACTGCTTTGATTTGCATATTCATAAAAGAAACATGCAGCTCAAATGTGTCAAAGGCTTTCAGATGAGCACGAACAAAACCAGCAGACTTGCAGGCTCAGTGCTGAAGTAATTGCCAAGACACCTTTGCTTTCCCTCCTGTCAGGGTGATTTTGTGTCCCTGGGCTGGCACAGCCCTTCCTTGGTCCTGCTTGGGTGAGCTCAGCCCCAGGATGTGAGGAAGAGCTTTGGCTGGCCCTGGTGCTGGCACCCACAGCAAAGGGAACTCTGCTGGAACACACGGGCCACAAGGACCAGCAAAACGGCTCAGAGGCTTTCCAGCCTGGATGCTGTTTGCCCAGAGGAGCTGTGGCTGCCCCTGGATCCCTGGAAGTGTCCAAGGCCAGGCTGGATGGGGCTTGGAGCACCCTGGGACAGTGGAAGGTGTCCCTGCCCGTGGCGAGGGTTGGAACGAGATGAGCTTTAAGGTTCCCTCCAACCCAACTCTCTCTCCATGATTCTGTGCTGTTATTCTGGCTATGAGGTGATAGGAGATGCCAGGTGGGCGGGCTGAACCAAACAAGATTTGGGTGCTCAGGCTGGCCATGCCTCTCCCCAGCTCTATCCGTGGGCACCTTCAGGGATGTTGTGTGTCCCTGATTCTTCAGCCAGCTCACAAAACCAAGCAAACCTGGAAGTGCTGTCCCTGCAGGCAGCGGGGAGGTGGCAGCACCTGTAGCACAGCTGATAACGAGGTGATAAAAAGTGCGGGTGACTCGGCTTTTAACTTCTTTCCATGCTTTTAAGCTGCTGAGTAGGTGAAGCCACTGCAACTGCCGCTGCACCCAGCCACCCTTTGTGCTGCTGCTGCTCTCTGTGTCACAGCGATGAGATTCCAGTGCTTTTGGGGCACTCGTGGTTCTTATCTGAATGTTTCAATCTTTAGAGCACCTGTACCACACTCTTCCCTTCCTTTTCCTTATCACCCTCCTTTACAGAGGAAGAGCTCATAGAGGTGGGGTCCCTGGGGAGATGCAGCACCCAGGAGCACCCAGGATCTCACCCAATCACTGGCACCCAGCTCCAGCAGCACCCACTGGCTCACAGATTGTCGAGACGCTGGAGCAATGCCAGTTGCTGTCGAAGGAAAGCAGGCGTGGCAGCGGGAAAAGGGGAAAATGTTATTTTTCTATTTCCCTCTGACATTTTTTTTCAGGCGGGGAGCAGTGGGGTTTTTTAACAACAGAGAGCAAAGCAGAGCTGACAGGCTCAAATATACCCTGGCCTTCAATGTTGGTTTGGGTGGAGAGTGTGAATTTTTGCTTGCAAAAACAAAATGTTCTGGTTTTGAAAGCTTAACCCTTCTCCCCTCCCAACCGCCAGAGAGTTAACCCTCAGCTTGGGACTGAAAGGTTCTGGCACCAAAGCATGTCCTGAGGACATCCCAGGTCTGGAGGGAAGTCCCGACCCTGGCATCACCTCAGGGAAGTCCACCTGTCACCCCCATGGCACTGCAGCCTCCCTGGCACGGGGCAGGACTGTGTCACAGCTGGGAAAGCCAGCCAGCAGCCCCAGGAGCACCTGGTACCCCAAAATCAGCAGCTGGGGGCAAAAAGGCTCCCAGAGGCTGCAGAGCTGAGCCCTGCGAGGGGAAAGGGCCGAGCTGGACCTGCCCCACTCCAGCTGCAAAGGCTGAACCCACCCCTGAGCACGGCTGCTGCTCCCTCCGCCTTACAGGGCTCGGCACTTTCTTTTTCCCTGCAGCTGCAAAGTCCCTCCTCTGGCCAGTGGCCACTTACTTATGTGAGGCAAAAAATAAGCCTTTGGTTTTAAAGAAAAGGCTGAAAATGGAAACTCTGCATGCTCAGAAAGCAAAACCAAGCGCCCAGAACTCAAGATGTGTGGCTGTAATACAGGCTTTTCTAGTCATCCACACAATGGGTGTCACAAATGAGGATTTCTGAACGTTCATTAACTCCAGAGTACCAAGCTCTGCCTGAGACTGCCCGTTCCAGGGCCTGGAGGGTCACTGAGCAGTGAGGAACCGGGCTCAGGGATGTGCCCAATGCAGTGGGGCTGACCTGAATGCAGCTGGGCTTCCCTTGGCTACAAGAAGGAAATTGAGGTGTTGGAGTGTGCCCAGGGAAAGGAACGGAGCTGGGAAGGGGCTGGAGCACCAGGAGCGGCTGAGGGAGCTGGGCAAGGGGCTCAGCCTGGAGAAAAGGAGGCTCAGGGGGGACCTTGTGGCTCTGCACAACTCCCTGACAGGAGGGGACAGCCGGAGGGGTCGGGCTCTGATCCCAGGGAACAGAGACAGGATGAGAGGGAACCACCTCAAGCTGTGCCAGGGGAAGTTTACATCGGACATTGGGAAAATATCTTCATGGAAAGGGTGATCAGGCACTGGAACAGCTGCCCAGGGCAGTGGTGGAGTCCCCATCCCTGGAGGTGTTCAGAAGAGGTGTAGCTGTGGCCCTTGGGGACATGGGTTGGTGGTGAGCACAGTGCTGCTGGGTCAGTGCTTGGACTGGACGATCTCGGAGGCCTTTTCCCACCTGGGTGACTCCATGGCTGTGGGATGCAGTGGGCTGCAGCAGGCAGGACGGGCTGCAGGGTGCCCTCCTACAGCTAAAATCTGCCCTCCCTGTCCCATTGTCCTGTTGGACCTCTGTCCTACCCACAGGACAGGATCACCTTCCTCAGCACCAGCTGCTGCTGTCCCCCTTTTCCCGTGTTCTATCTTGACCTTTTCACCTCCTTTGGCCCTTGGACAATGCCCAGGTTCTCTTATTCAGTCTCAAATTTCCATAAGAAGAAGCCTTCACCCAGTCCTTCCTTTTCAGGTGTCCCTGGTGAGCAGCTCCTCCACGGGATCCCACAGTGACAGGGACACTTCCTTGCCACCCCTGGTAGTCCAAGAGCACAAATCTGGCCAGGTGCCACATCCAGGTCCTCCGAGCCTGATGTCTGCCTCTATTTTGGCCACTCACCTGTCTCCCTTACAAATAATCACACGTGACACTTTGCAAGAAATTGCAAAGAAAAGAATTCAAAACCTTTTTTTAAAATGAACCGTTTCTTTCAAATGAAAGAGTGGTGTTTTCATTGGACTTTTCAGCACCAGAGGTAGGGGAAAAAAGCACATTCAAGAGCTTTTGAAACCAAGAAAGTTCATATTAAAGCAGCAAACAGACCAGGGAGTGGAAAGTGGCATTAGCTGAACACCAACCTCCCCTCCATGGGCCCATCCCAAGGACTCTGGAGGCAAAGGTAAGGATTTACATCCACCCCTGCAAGCCAAGGGCTCGGACAGCCAGTGTTCCTCATTCCTGCCTCAAACCATCATTCCTGAGTGCACTTTCCAACTATTTTTCCTGGTCTTCGTGTTCTCTGAAGCTGCTTGAGCCTCCAGCACTTCCACCCAGTGCTGCAGTTCACACGGCAGAAGGAACTGGTCCAGCTGGCAGTGGGAACAATCCAAATTGTCATTTTAAAAATAATTTCCAATTTATTCCCTTCTCCGTGCAGCTCAGATGGGAGTTAAATTGATTTTTTTACACTGCCTTCATTTAATGTACACAGCTCTCTCGCTCTCTCTGCATCACTGGAAGGAACCTATGAAAATCAGTTAAATAAACACATCTGTGCTCAGAGCCCTGGAAACACAGAGTGGGCGACTCCCTGGGGAAACCAGAGGGGTTTGCAGAGTCCAGGAACAGTGCTCCCAGCTATGGAAGGGCTTGAGGATATCACACCCAGAGGAAGTGATAATCCTAACCCTAATCACCTCCAGGGATGGGATTCACTCTGGTGAGATCCCAGCTGCAGAGCTGCCTCCATCTCTGAGGTCCCCAACATGAGAAGGACGTGGAACTGTTGGAGCAAATCCAGAGGAGACCACGAAGCTGATTAGAGGGATTGCTGTGAAGAGGAGCTGAGAGAATTGGAGTTGTTCAGGCTGGAAAAGAAGGTTTCGGGGTAACCTGATTGTGGCCCTCCCGTTCCTGAAGGGAGCCTGCAAGAAAGAGGGAGAGAGACTCTTGACTAGGGCCTGCAGTGGCAGGACAAGAGGGGATGGCTTCACACTGACAGAGAGTGGGTTTAGGTTGGATGTTGGGAAGCAATTCTTTACTCAGAGGGTGGGGAGGCCCTGGCACAGGGTGCCCAGAGAAGCTGTGGCTGCCCCTGGATCCCTGGAAGTGGCCAAGGCCAGGTTGGACAGGGCTTGTGAGTGTCCTCAGAGCTCTGACAGTCCTCCTGGAAGAGGATAATGCCTGGAACTGCTCCCATTGCCCTGGGGAATCAACCAAAGACTTCAACCAAAGGCTTATGGAATTATCTGCTTGGAGAAACTCGATGATGCTGTCCTCGTGGGTGCCAGCCTCATCCCGCAGTGCAGAGCAGGTGGAAGTGCTCTGTGTCCCAGGATCAGGCATCTCCTGAGGGTGAGGGGCAGGAAGGAAGGGAGAAGGGTGACTGGGTCCTTACGGTGACAGCATGGCTTGAAGGAAGGAGCACCAGCTCCAGCTCCAGGGATGGGGCTGTGCAGAGACCGTGCAGCCTCCAGGGCAGCTGGAACAGCAGAAACTCCACCCTGAAGGGGAAAATGCCTCCAGATTTGCCTCCTTGGATATCCAAGAGTTCTACAGGCAATGATGGGTGTTTGAAGGGAGTTGGGAAGAACACCAAACTTCCTTTCTGGGGCCTGTGTTCCGTGCTGACTCTAAGCATTTGTTGGATGAAGACCACGCTCCCGGAGGTATGGCCCTAATGGCTCTCAAGGAGCCACCATCTCTTTGCTGATGGCTCACAAAGCTCAGCTATTCAACCACCAGGAAAACATGAACAGAGACTTCATAAAGGCATATTTCCAATACACAAAAAAATTAATGAATTTGTCCGGTATCCTGCCTGCAAGATACATTAATTTCGATAGACAGCACTCAAGGCTTTAAGAGCCAGTGCTGCAGAGGGTGGACAGAATGAAAGCAAAGGAGAGTAAACAGAGGAGAGATTTCTAAGTGCCCATGACATTTGTTCAAATACTTTATTTCAATCAGCTTAAAAGGGAAACATAAAGCTGAGCTTGCTCCTAGGAAAGGGAATGAAATTGAAAACCAAGTAATGCACTGAGAGCAATTCAAAGGGAGCCGAGAGGCACCATCTGCTGCAGAGAGGGCACAAGCAGCCCCAACAAGGGCTGGGTTTTGCTCTTCTCATGAAATTTTTGTCTCCAAACACCATCTTGCATTGTCTTGTCTGGAGAAGAGAAGCCACTCCAAAAAGCCAGTGTCTGAACAGCACTTGGGAGACTTTCACCTGCACAGACTAAGTGACTCCACATTTATTTTGCCAAATGCTTGGGGTGAGGGTCCAGGCCAGACCCTGCCCTCAGGAGACCATCCAGGGTTCAAAGCTCATGTTGCATTTAGTCTAGAAACACCAAGAACCATTAGCAGGGAAAAGGGGGGAAAAAAAAGCAAGAACCGAAATATCATCTCAGAAAAGGTGTGAAATTCCACTTAAGTGCTAAAAATTCCTCTTTCCAGTTCTCCAGCCTCTTCCACGAGCACACTGAGAGGAGGAGCAGTGTGTGATGTCTGATCTGGGTGTACTTTCCTGGGCAAAACCGTCTGGTTCCACTGGGAAGCAAGACTTGGTGAAAGCTGCTCTGATTCCAATCCCAATCCCACCTTGTCCCTCCTCCAATTCCCATCACAGCCCCAGCATGTCAAGGCAAACTCTGGGTTCTGCCTCCAAGGCATCAAACCACAGCTCCAAGGGGGATAATGAGGTGGAAATGTGGATTTTGAGGCAAAGTGATACTTGTGGCTTGGTTTCCGAGGGAGAGTTGTGATTTTCTTTTTTTTGTTTGAAAAATAGAAACCCATCAAGCTGATGAAGAGGGAAGGTTGTTTGTGACCACTTTCTACAGTAGCCTGTGGGGTAAAAAGTGTATTTGTTCAGCAGTGTAATTTACTTTTAGTAACAGAAGAGAAAGGTGAGGCTATTGATTTATCATTATTTTCTGTTTGTTTGCTCCTTTTTTACATCCATTTAGCTCACTGGGTTTCTTTTATCTGAAAGCTGTCTCTGGCAGGACCCAATACATTCAGCATTTCTATAAATATGTAAATATAAGATCTGTATGTGTAAACACACCCGCATAAATCAAATGGTAATGATGTGTGTATCTATATTTGTGTACATATAAAAGCTAAATTATCTCCAATTTATCCAATGCCCTTTCTATCTCCTATGTGCTTTAAGTTCCTATGTACATACAGTCTTCATATTAATATGATAACAGCACCTATGAGGAATACAGATAAAAGACTAAAGCGTCTTCCTGGTGGATAAGTCACTCCTAATTCCTTAATTTCTTTCTGCTTGTTCCCCAGAGCAAGCAGTGGAAAATACATAAATAAGTCTGCACATATTTATTTAACCTCCTTGTTTAGCCAGTTTTCATGGGGGTTGTATCCAAGATACCTGCACCGATGCCAAGAGGAATCTCCCAGGAGCTGCTGCTTTGGTCCTGATCCGGAGCAAACCTTGGAGTTAGGTGCAGGAAAAGAAGGTTACCTCAGAAAAGGTAAAGGCTAAGAGGAATTAAAACATCCCAGGGAGATCTTGAGCTGAGTGGTCCTTGAGCTGAATTTTCCTTGAGCTGAATTTTCCTTGGGCACAGGAGGATGGGAGGCTCACACCCCTCCACAGTGTGCAAAGAGCCGTGGATGTGCCACTGACTCCAACCCAGCTGCAGCGCCCTGGCGCCTTCCTCCCGCACAGACTTAATGCTGAACCTTCTGTGGCTGGAGGGAAAGCAAAGCAGAGGAGAAGATTCTCCCTCCTCGTTAAAAATCCCGAGACTGCCCGGCGGCAGCCTGAGATCCAGACTGCCTCCCAAAGGGAGCCCGGGGTCACCACGGCCGCCGCTGCCCCCTCTGCCCGTCTCCCGGGAAGTTTTCACTGGAGCAAGGAGGAAAGCTCCTCCTAGCCCAGGGTCTGGGGTGGTTTGTGAGTGTCAGCAAACACTCAAAGGAAGGATGCTCCTTCAGGAAATGGGCACGAGAACCCAGAAAGCCAGAGAGATCAGCTCAGATGATGCCTGAGCATCCTGAGCCCAAAACCTGCAGCTCATTCTGGCTCATTTCAGGATTTAGCAGCGCCCCAGCCAGGCTGAAGCTCTGGATTTATCACAGAATCATCCCAGCATGGTTTAGGTTGGAAGAGACCGTAAATATCATCTCGTTCCACTCCCATTGGCATGAACACCTTCCACTTGCCCAGGTTGCTCCAAGCCCCGTCCAACCTGGCCTTGGACACTCCCAGGGATCCAGGGGCAGCCACAGCTTCTCTGGGCACCCTGTGCCAGGGCCCCAGCACCCTCACAGGGAGGAATTCCTTCCCAATATCCCATCTAACCCTGCCCTCTGGCATGGGAGGTCATTCTCCCTTGTTCTGTCATTCCATGTCTTTATCCAAAGTCCCTCTCCTGGAGCCCCTTTGGCACTGGAAGGTGCCCTGAGCTCTCCCTGGAGCCTTCTCTTCCCCAGGCTTTCCCAGCCCCCAGCTGCTGCTGACCTCCCGGACCGTCTGTGCCGGGCAGCAGCGGGATCATTGGCAGCGAGACGCCGCCACCCTCAATTCCTCCTCAGTCAGTCGCCAGATACGAAACTTGGGCTGAGCTGAAGCGATTTCCTGCGAGCAGGAGGCCGGATCCCGGCGGGATGCGGAGGGATGAAGCTGCCGCACGGCACGAGCTCCCCCTGCAGCGCCCTGAGCTCAAACCAAAACCGCCCGTTCGGAGCCCAAAAAATCCCCCTCGCCATCGACACGGTGCCGAGCCGGAGCACGGGTGACCCCCGGGGTGGAAGGAGATGCTCGGAGGGTCCCCGATCCCTCCTCTCTCTCTTTATCCCGTTTCCCGTGGCCGTTTTCCAGCAGCACGGAAAGGAGACCAGCAGCCAGACCTGCCGGCTGTGCTGGGGGTCCCTTCGGTGAGGGTGACGGGGGGACAGACCCAGCCCCACATCGCCCCGCTGCCGCCAGCCTCCAGCAGCCAGCTCCCACCTTTCTGCTCTGGCCAAGCTGCAGGAATATTTTTGTAAACTGCACCTGTTTTGCACTCTGTGTCAATAGATCTAATGGAAGGGAAAAAACAGGCTGATATTTTGGAATGCGTGAAACAGACGTTTCCTAAATTTCCACAGCCCTGGGATCATTTTGGCTAGAGAGCTGCACTCTGGCCCATTGCTGGTGGCTTTGGATGCAATTTTGGATTTGCTCTCTAATGGAGAAGGGAGGTATTTATATATTTATAGCTCTGCTGGACTGTGCTGGGCATTAACGCCATCCTGGAGCCAAGAATCTCAATTCCTGCTTTAGGCTAAAATAACATGGATATCAGTGCCTCCCCACGAGGGAAAAGGGGAGGCTGAGAAGGCTGGAAATCATGTCCAGAGGAAATGCCCCCTTGGCTGCAGGATATGGAGGTGTGGGCTCGAGCCCAGGTTATAGGGCTGGGATTGCTCAGGGAATCTGGTTTTGGTGGGAATATGCTCGAAGCACGAGGGATGCTGGACACGCCGCTGGCCGCAGTGGCATTGCCAGGGGCTCTGCAGGCAACTTGTGCTGCTCTTGCTTCCCTCCGAGATGTGAAGGTTATGGGAATTACCTTCCACCCCACTCTCACTCCCCGGAGCTGGGACAGCATCCCTGGGGTGGGGCGGTGCTGTGGGGTAGTGGAGCCAAGCTGCGGTGCCCAAGTTCTGTGTTTTCTGTGGCTCTCAAGAGATCCAGGATGTTTCCTCCAAGATATCCATAGGATGACTTCTCCCTGCTGCAAGGGTGCCCACAGAGGGTTTTCTCTGGGCAGCAGATTATTTCAGCCCCAGGTCTGTGCTCTGCCCTGGAGAGGGAGCCCTGCAGGGGCACAGAGTGCCAGCAGCATCCGGGGATGCCGTCTTCCTTCCCTCAGCACTCAGGAGAATCCAGAAATATTTCCAGGTGTTCTGCCAGGAGAGATTTCCTGGGACAGTGCTGCCAATCTGCCCTGGGTGAGCGTGGAAGGGTCACCACAGTCACTGTGCAGCAGCAGGAGGGAGAAAAAACCGTTCACAGATTCACAGAATCATGGAATATCCTGAGGTGGCAGAGAACCACAAAGATTATGGAAGTCCAGCTCCTGGCCCTGCACAAAACAGCTCCAAGAATCCCACCATGTGACCCATTAAGGCATCCCAGCAGCAGACAGCTCACAGCAGAGAGGATGCAGCCTATATTTTTGGGTCAATTTTTTCCTTTTCTCTCTCCACTCCTAGGTCAGGTTCCCCCCCTCCACACTGCAGAGAGCACTTACAAGAAGGGTTCAGGCTGGGGTACCCCCCACCTCGGTGCTGTCAGCAGGCAGGACTCTGAGATGCCTCAGATTGAACCCCAAACCCCAGAGAGAGCCAGGAGACAGCCCCAAAGCGCTGAGCAGCCCCAGCACTTTGTCTTGGGGTGATTCTATGACAATACTGTACTCCCTCACCAGGGACCAAGCAGGCGATGGGGAATACAGTACTGTCATGGAATCACCCCAAGACACACGTGCAGGATCCTGTGGCTGCCAGGCCATCCCTCCCCTCGTGTGCTTCGGATCTGCTCCTCCACGGACAGCCCTGCAGCCCCCAGGACACACGATGTCCCTTGTCTGGGGATGCTAGGGCACGGCCACGGGGACATGGAGGTCCAGCCGGGTTTTCCAGGGTGTCCCAGCCCTGCCTCCCACCCCAGGCAGGTTCAGGCACCTGGATTTTCCACTGAGGAGGTCACCCCTTGCCTCTTGCTGGGTACAAAACCCTGGATATCCCGTATGGGAAAACACAGCTTTTTTCTTCTCTCCCTTTTTCCAAAGTTTTCTGCAAACGCATCCCTTTTTTCACCACTGGGGAAATGCCGACTTGCCAGCACTGTTTTTTAGCCCGTTTACAAAATTCAAGCCCAGGAAAAGTTCAGCCAATATGCTTGCTCTCCGCGATTTTCTCTTTGCCAAAAGCTCAAAGCCTTCCCCAGAAGCTGCTGCAGCTCGCAGGACTGCGTGTGTCGCTGCGGTCCGGGGGATGTGGTGCCGGGGGGATGCCCCTCCTGACGCTGGAGCCCAGCGGGGCTCCCCTGCAGCCCACCCTGCCCTGCACCAGCACAGCCCCTCCGTCTCCAGCCTTTTCCCAAGGATCTGCATCGCTCCAGGCGCGCGTCAGGGTTCGGCGCTCCCGGTCACGGCACAGGAACGCGGTGGAGGTGGAGGCAGCTGAGTCCTGGATCACAGAATAGCCTGAGCTGGAAAGACGCACGAGGTCAGCAAAGACCGACTCCTGGGCGTGGCCGTGGGATGCCTCCCCATCCTCCTGCCAAGGATCCATCCCTGCCTGCGGAAGGTGGAAGAACTGCTGGCATCACTTTCTGGGCTCCTCTGGCTCGTTCTTCACTTTGCTGCACAATATTTCATCACCCACCTCACTGAAATGTGTATTTTCCTTTTAAGAGCTCTCCTAGAATAATATATTTTTTTATTATCGTGACAGTGAGGGCTCCTGTTGCCATGGCTACGTGCCCTTTGCTGGAGCAGGAGCTTTCTGGGTATTGGAAATTCTGCAATTTTTCCTGATCTACATGGTTTGATTTTATTTTATTTTAATTTGATATTTATTCCCATTATCATCTGCTAAAACAACAGGTCATTTATATTGCATATGGATGTGCCACCAGTACAGCAAAGCCTTCAGAAAAAACCTTCTGCTTTCAGAAGGAATTATTTTGGGGAGGAAAAAAATCTCCCATGCAGCACTGATAATATATAATATAACAAAAACATGTGAACTCTGAATAGGCCTCATCTGTATCTCACCACATCATATATTAAATCCCATTTCTGGACTCCTGAATGAGTGTTATGAAACCAACTCCAATTTTCTGTGCTTTTCATCCCTTGCTGTAAAACAAACCTTTATCTTCTGGTTGTCAATTGAGCCCCACTCCAGCCCTGAGCCTCTTGAAACCTCATCTATTCGAGAACACATGGAGGGAAATTAAATGGATGTATTAAATTGAGATACAGATGGTTAGACAGACAGACAGAGAGAATAGATAGATAGATAGATAGATAGATAGATAGATAGATAGATAGATAGATAGATAGTTAGAAAGAACAATTCAGGTTTTTACTCCAGCATTTCCTTACAGACAAGTGCTATAACATTTTCATCTGGAAAGGGATCATACCTGGACAAGGACGTTACAGGAACTTTCCCTAAGATTTTCACTCCTTGGGATATTTCATGGTGCAGGATTGTGCTCTGCTTCTGCTGTCAACACACACTGGGAGGGAGCAGGGATGTGCCCATTATACAGAAAGGGAAACTGAGGCACAAAGCCAACCCACCCCTGCTCCCAAAGCAGATAAGCAACAGTGCTGGGGTGAAAACATCGGAATTTCTGTTGAACTTTTCCCCAGTGTTTTCAGTAACAGCATCCAAACCACTGCCTCCTTGTTTCCTGGTGAGGAGGATGATCCAGGTGTCACCTGTGGATGCGTTTCCCTGTTTCATTAGGGCCAGGGATGCTGTGTGAGGCCTGTTTGCTTCCCTCCCTCTGTACTCTTGGCTTTTATTGTTATTTTGTTTTTAACTAAAAATAGTAGAAATGAGTGAAAGCAGACTAACGTCGCATAGAAACTCCCAAGAGAGCAAATAGTCCAGAAACTTGAAAATTTACCTACAATAAGGCAACAGGTTTCTTACTGAAGTCTTAAAATGAAGCAGATGAAGTGAGGTACTGAGTGGATTTGGCTGGAGCACACACAAGAGTCCTGGGACAGGAGGTCAAGCTCCTGGAGAGTGTGTGCTGGCAGGGCAATGGCTTCTGGAAAAGGGAAATAGGGCCCTGTTGCGTGGTCCAGCCCACCTTTGGGCTGAGAATGGACAAAGGCATCCAGTGGGTGGAAATTCCAGCCTCCTGGATGTCATTCCATCTAGTTATTCCTCCCTCATTCCAGAAACATCTTTTTTCTTGAGATACCCCTTGGTTCTACCCTTCGTGTTTATGAATAACCTTGTTGTTTAGTCAATTAAGTTCTGGAACGTTCTGTTGTTCTATAATCCCCATTGGTCTATTGTAATTAAACCCTCCCTATTGTTCCTTTTATGGTGTATCTGACACCTTTTGTCTTCTCCCTCTTGGTTTATCTCTTTGTTCCTCCCTTCTCCTCCCCTACCTTCATAGACAGTGGAACTGTCATTCTGGGCTCTTTTGGTGCTCCTCATCCTGGCCTCCTGACCTCCGGGTTGGGAATAAAGACTTGGGTGCTGCAACATTGAGTCTCTCTTTCCTCCTTGGCCTCTGCGATCGCTGCAGTTCCCATCGACTGCTGCCAGCTCCACTGCGAGCCCAGACGCGGACAGCTCCAGCAGGAGCTTCCACCAGACACCAAGCTTCTCCCTGCCTCGCCACCGGGACACTGGAAGCTAGGCGCCTGCTCAGCCACCGGGCGGTCAAGCGGTCAGCGACAGGGCCCAGCCCAAGAAGAAAGGGCAATGTCCTCACCTGGTGATGGGAAACCAGATAAAAGGTGTTTATATCCCCACCTAGGCCTTGTGGAGAGGCCAGGATGTGCCAGTGCTGCTGAAAGGGACTGAGGAACAGCTCCAGCTGGACTCAGAGCACCTGGGCACGCATCTCCCTGCCCACACCGAGCTGCTCTGCGTCCCCCACGCAGGGAGATTCCCACCCCGGACACGGCTGAAAACTTCCCCCACCAGCTGCCCTGTAATTCTGGGAGAGAGTCTCCCTGAGAATGTCACAGGTTAAAACATCTTCCCACAGTTTGCTTTACCTCTGATTCCAACGGGAGAAGAGGGTTATCCGTGGCTCCTTTCTCCTGCCATCCATGAGATCCCACATCATGTCCTGTTCCCATGGAGATGCCACCTGAGCCACCTGGAAGGGACCCAGCACCCAGCACTGCACCCAGCAGTGGGGAGGCACGAGAGGAGGAACAAGCATTTTCCTGAAGGAATGAAAGGTAGAAGAACATGGGAGAAAGCAGCAGCCCAGCAGGCACAAGGGAAATTATCAATTTTCTGGTCCTTGCAGGCTGGGGGCACATCCCTGCCTCCCATCCCTGGCTTCCAGCAGCACCATGGAGCAGGGTGGGGTGTTCATGGAGCAGGCTGGGGTGTTTGGGTGCCCCAAGCACCAACCCACATTTGAGAGCTGACCACATACAAAGTGCAGTTTTTAGGTGCAATTTGATAAAGGTGAGAAATAAGCCTTTTAAAAAATACTGTTTTTCATAGAATCATTGAATATCCTGAGTTGGAAGGGAGCCACGAGGATCGTCGAGTCCAACTCCTGGCCCTGCACAGGACAGCCCCAAGAATCTGTAGTTGTAGACACAAATGTTGGTCCCAGTTCTCACGTCAAATCCTAATGGGATGTCCCTGCACAGAACTTTGGTTCTTCAGGACAGCAGCACATGGAGCAACACTGGGAAAATACAGCAAGAGCATTTTGGATAGCTCAAGTTCTGTAATTAAAACAAATATATTAATTTATTCAAACATTGTATTAGCAAAGGAAGAAAAGATTCCGAGTATTTTGGACTGGTTAAGGCCATTTCTGGGATGAGGATGTTCCCAGGCAGGGAGAGGGAGTTGTGATGCCCTGGTTTGCAGCCCGGCTGCTCTGGCTGCTGTTTGGAAGAGGCAGGAGGAGCACTGAACATCACAAGCAGCAGTGTGGGAAACCTTGTCCAGACACCTCCCTAATGGATTTAATGCCATAAAGTGGGAAATTATCCCATGGGAGAAGACACTGCTTGAGGACAAGGGGATGGGTGTAGGACCTGGGGGATGCCAGGGCTGGTTTGGCTCCCAGAACACCCCAATGTCCCACGGGCTTTTATCCTTACCAGGAAAACACTGGGCCTGGTTCCCCTGGAGAAAGCTCCGGAAGAGCCCATCCCTGCCCAGGGATGTGCACAGGGATGGCACAGCCAAACTGCCACCGAGGGGCACGTGTGGGGCTGTGGAGCCAGGGATGTGCCATAGGATGCACTGAGGGATGTGCCAAGGGATGTGCCACAGGGTGCAGAGGGATGTGCCAAGGGATGTGCCAAGGGATGTGCCACAGGATGCACTGAGGGGTGTGCCAAAGGATGTGCCACAGGGGGCACTGAGGGATGTGCCACAGGGGGCATGCACTGAGGGATGTGCCACAGGGGGCACTGAGGAATGTGCCAAGGGATGTGCCACAGGATGCACTGAGGGGTGTGCCAAAGGATGTGCCACAGGGGGCACTGAGGGATGTGCCACAGGGGGCATGCACTGAGGGATGTGCCACAGGGGGCACTGAGGAATGTGCCAAGGGATGTGCCACAGGATGCACTGAGGGGTGTGCCAAAGGATGTGCCACAGGGGGCACTGAGGGATGTGCCACAGGGGGCATGCACTGAGGGATGTGCCACAGGGGG
>VWPU01006251.1:0-32261 GCA_013398955.1 Callaeas wilsoni
GAAATCAACAAATACCAAGAAGGTTTCCAAGGAGAAGCCAGCACTGTGGAGGAGCTGCCCCTAGAAGAAGCTGGAAGCCATCAGGAAGGGTTCCACAGGGAAGGCAGCGCTGAGCAGGAGCTGTCCCCAAGAGATGCCAATAGCCACCAGGAAGGGTCCCTAGGGGAAGCCTGCACTGAGCAGGAGCTGTCCCTAGAAGAAACTGGTAGCTACCAGGAAGGATCCCAAGAGGAAACCAGCACTGATCAGGAGCTCTCCTCAGAAGAAGCTAGTAGCTATCAGGAAGGGTCCCTAGGGGAAGCCTGCATTGAGCAGGAGCTCTCCCCAGGAGAAGCCAGTAGCCACCAGGAAGGGTCCCTAGGGGAAGCCAGAATTGAGCAGGAGCTTTCCCCAGGAGATGCCAATAGCCACCAGGAAGGGTCCCTAGGGGAAGCCTGCACTGAGCAGGAGCTGTCCCTAGAAGAAGCTGGTAGCTCCCAGGAAGGGTCCCTAGGGGAAGCCTGCATTGAGCAGGAGCTCTCCCTAGAAGAAGCCTGAAGCCACCATGAGCTCTCCGATTGGGATGAACGCATTATGGAAGAGCTGTCCCATGGTGATGTTGGTAGCTACCAAGAAGTTTCTGACTGGGAAGAATTTATGGAGCAAGACCTTTCCCAAGGACAAATCGGTAGCTCTTCCAATCTCTCTGACTGGGAGGAATACAGTGAGCACGAGCCCCAAGGAGATGTTGGTAGCTACCAAGAAGTGTCTGACTGGCAAGAGTCCATTAGCCCAGAGCTTTCTGAAGAGGAAGACTCCATTGGCCAGGAGGTGTCCAAAGGGAATGGCAAGAGACCCTCTGTGCAGTCAAGCTGGGAAAATTACAGTGACCAAGACCTCGCACAGGAGAGCTGGGAACAGAGCGTTGGGCCCAAGCCCTTGCTGCGGGAGGAGGATGAGTGGGACGAAGTGAGCGTCCTCGAGCTCTGTGAAGAAGAAGACAGAGCGCAAAGACTGGGAGGTTTCGCAGGAGACGGGCTCCCCGTGCCTGTCCCTCGCGAGGCTTGGGTTGAGCACGAGGCATCCGAGCCGTGCTCCCGAGGGCCACCCTGTGCCTCGCCTCCCCATCTGGAAGCCAAGACCCCCAGAGGACATGCGGCTGCTCCCACCTTCGAGGAGCAGGTGGCAGTGGCAAGGACACAGAGCCCGGTGCCTGCCCCACACAGCCGCCCCAGCCCCTCGGCTCCCCAGCCGGGAGCCCAGGCCCTCAGCCAGCAGCTGGCCACCCGCAACAGACGTCCCTCGCGCCTCAGGCTGGCCGCGGGCGCTGCGCAGCCTGTTCCGCTGCCCCTGCCTGGCGCCACGGCCCGAGGATTCGGGCCCCGTGGATGGCAGCTGGCCCGCAGCCTGCCCAGCGTCCTGGGGGAGTCACACGGGCTGCCTTTGCCTGGACATGTCCCTGCAGCCTGATGTAGTGGTCCAAGAGGGATCTCAAAAAATGGACTAGAGGGCCACAATCACCTCCCTTNATGTAGTGGTCCAAGAGGGATCTCAAAAAATGGACTAGAGGGCCACAGTCACCTCCCTTGACCTGCTGCTCTTCGCTCATTTCCATGCAGCCCAGCCCATGGGTGGCCTTCTGGGCTGGCAGCACAGATTGCCGGCTCACGCTGAGCTTCTCCTCCATCAGCACCCCCAAGTGCTTCTCCTCAGCCCCTGCCCCGCTCGGCCTCTCCCCACACGTGCCACACATGGCACAGACCTGGTCACAATAAAGCCGCTAGAGCAGAGTGAACATTTCCAGCTGTCTTCTAATTCTGTCCAAGGAATTGTGCTATAAATCATTTCCTGTAATTGCCGTTTAGGGCTGCTTTTATTGCTGTCCAGAGCAATCCAAGGGAATCAAACCACAAGCATCACTCCTTCCTTGGAGGATTCACATTCTTTGTCTGCATTGACACAAACACACCTCATTTGCTTTCTGAACATCCATCCTTTGCCCTAGCACCTGATTCCTGATTTGCTTGATCTAGAAAAGCATTTCATCATGCCCAAGTTCACTGTTTTTCCATCTACCCTCTGATTTTCACAGAAACTTTTTTCATTCTCTACTTGCCAGGCCTCTTTGCTTTGAACTTCTTCCTCCTCTACACTCCCATAATTTCCAAGCATACTCAGTGACCACGTGTCCATAGCAAGTCCAAATTTGCCTTTTTCTGACCAGACATCTGTGACATGTTTCAGTGAATAGTGCTCTGCATGAGGAAAAATACACTGTGCAGTCAGTGTGATGACTAAACCTCGATGAACTCAGTACACTGTGCCCATGTGAGCCCTGAGGATTAGAAAAAGTTAATAAAGAGCTCATTAAATTCAATTGCTTATTAATTTGCATCTGGAGCTTCACTGGGTTTTGACACAGTGGAAGTGTGTTCGAGGCATTACTCCAATAAGGATTTTCTGAAGGACAAGGACATCTGGGCTTTACCTGCTGTCTTTCTTAGGGGACAGCACTAAGAAGGTTTCTCTCCTGTAACCAGCTGCTGACTTATATGAAAGAAATTCATATGAAATTTAGCTTGAGATTACCACCGAGTATGGCTGGAACTGGCTGACGAATTCCAAAGCTATTTGGACAGCATTCACAGAGAGAGACCGGCAGTCTCCAAATAAATCACAAAAGCTTCACTTCAGTCTGGTGCTGCCTCCTTCCAAGTGCTGTCAGCTCTGGGCTGAAGTCAGGAAACGCCTCACTGGCCAAAGGCGCACCAGAAGCACATCAAGGAACCTCTCAACCACCATGTCAAACACTCTTTTTTTTTTTCAGAAGACAACTGGAATGCATCTGCAACTATTTTATCTACTTCAAAATGTCAACTTTTCATTTAAACTAGATGAAATAGCCAGGCAAAAAGTCATTATTTCTGTTTGATCTGTCAGCATCCCTCTGCTGTCATCAAGGAAATGCAGTGCCAGACAGCAAACGCTGCTTCACTTTCTTTGCTCTCACAGACTTTCAACAACAGCCAGAGAGGGGGAATGTATCTTGTTTTCTGTAAGTTTTTCCTGTAACAGTACACAAGAGGTTTTCTTGATTTGCTAAACTCATCAAAAGAAATACAACAAAATCCAGCCAACTGATCTTGCTTGAAAAATGCCAGACTGATCACATTTGCCTGCAATACGTACATCATGCTGAGAGCAGCAGATATCCATGGGAAATGTTGATCCAACCCTTAGTTCTAATGCAGATCAGCTAAAAGAGTAGATATCCACAGGCCTTACCAACACCTCATCTATCATCAAAACAAGTGTTATTTTGGAGTGACCGTCAGATCCTTAGTAGATCCA
The DNA here is from genome assembly GCA_013398955.1 of Callaeas wilsoni. Lineage (NCBI taxonomy): Eukaryota > Metazoa > Chordata > Aves > Passeriformes > Callaeidae > Callaeas > Callaeas wilsoni. Next base: position 3,331 of record VWPU01006251.1, read on the forward strand.
AATGGATTTCTCCGAGATGCAAAGTTTGGATTTTGAGAGGCTCTAAGGACAGCTCTTCTTTGGACTTCTGGCTCCATTTCCTGGAGTCATGGGAAAACATCCAAGTCTTAACAATCAGGAAGAAAAAAGGTTTCTATCTAAAAACCTGATCCTCTTGAATTCAGCAAGCACACATAGATATCTACAAACCAGCAGTTTGTCACTGACTCATAGGACAAAGGAAATTGTAACCACCAAAAAATGAAGCAGCACATTGTGCTGCCTTTGCTCAGCCATGAGGAACAAACACCATGCTTGCTTTTCCACAGAGGATGTAACCCACTGCCTGGCTCAAATAGACAGAAAGACCTGGCAAACGCTATTTACCACGTTATAACAGGACAATGAAAACTTTGTCCCTTATCAACTTTCACTAAGACAGATCAGGTTTCACATTTTTAGGGGATTGTGGATCATGGACCACAGTGTTCATTCACTTCCCTCCCTGGGTGCATCACACTGGTGTAAGCACAGCAGAAGCAGATATTTCTAAACCTCAAAAAAATCTCTCAATCCAGAGATTATTCATAGCCCAGAAAAAGAGAAGAGCTGTAAAATAAGCTGACCTGAACACAGTCCTCTTGATTCTGTCTTTCACTTCTTGTTTGGTTAGATAAGAATCCAGTGGGAATTCAAGGTGGGGAGTTGAGCTAAACTGTATCATTCCCACACGGACCTAAAAGAAAAGGTTAAAGGTTATGAAAGGTGTCAGTGCAAATTTTACTCTTTTGATCAATTTACAGACTTGGGAAGACTAAATTGTATAGAGGCAAACTCTGTTTTTGCTGTTGAGCCACTGGCACTCTAAATGAAGTTAAAAACAGAGCAGAAACCCCAGCATTACCTATACAGACTATAAACAAGGCAAAAAAGTTTATCTGGAAACGATGGGAGGCTCTGCTGCAGTTACAGGCAGCTCAGGATCTATATTTATCCTCTTGGAGCATCTTGCAGCCTCAGGGGCAATAAGTTTATAAATAACACCTTCTACACCAACCCATTTATACACTGTGGAGACAATCATTCCATTACTAAGAGTAGGTCTCTCTGGCATTGGGCACAGCAAGCAACACAAACCAGTACTTTTTCTAATAGTTCCTCTACAACCATTTTCTCTAGTTGAAAACACAAATAGACTAAATGGTCTGTACTGGGCAATGCATCCAGAATACTTCACTGAAGTTTTACAAGAAGTATTACGGAATGTGACAACTTCAAAGGTGAAAAAACTACTAATTTTAGTCCAATCTATATGAGGATTAAGTGGAAGACTAGGAGAAGGATGGTATTTAAAAAATAAAACAAAACACAACGCCAAATCTGTAAATATTAAACATTCACTAACACAACCTTCCCAAAGACATGACATTTATTTGGAAAGGCTCTGGCATGGAATCAAGTCCAGCAACCATTCCAGCCTGCTCCAAGGCCCTCAGCTGAGGTACTGTTGTGGGACTGATGCACACCTGGAACTGCAGCCAGTCTGGCTTGAAATTCCCTCAGACAAACCCCAGGATGTGTCATTCAGGCCCAGAGGTGCCTCGAGGCTGACTCCAGGGAGCAGGACCTGAGACTACAGCAGCACAGCACCCATCTCCTTCTGGGGGAAGCAGAGCAAGCAGGCTATATTATCCACATCTGTACAGAAAGGAGGCTAACTTCCCAGAGACCAATTCTGCAGCTTTCCAAGGAAAAGCAACAGAAAGATCCAATTATTTTAATCTATGAGATTCCAAACCAAAATTAAGTCAGTAAAAAACCCCAAATCATAATCTTTAACCTGAAGGATTATGTCTTTTCTCAAGATCAAAAGGAACTGCTTAAAATATGTGAAGAATCAAGAAACATCCTCCGATCCCACTGCTTCACAAACTGCATCTTTCCAAATAAATACTCAGCGTCCATGGCAGCTGGCAGGTTGAATTTTGCAATTTCACTCAGCACATTACCACTGGCCTTTAGACACATTGCCAAGCTGTTTGAAAATTAGAGGATATACTCCTGACACTCACTCTCTCTGGATGGATTTCCAAGGCATCACAGAGCTTGCCTGCAAAGTGCTTGGACCTTTCAAAGCTTCCTTTGCCAATGCTGTAGGAGCCATCCAGGAGGAAAAGGACATCTAACGAGGCAGAGCACTGCATCACTAGGAGAAAAAATATATACACTGTGAAACTGCTCTTTGTTAGGCCCACTTTCTGGAAGCAGGCAGCCAAGAGCTGAAAATACGGACAAATTGCAGAGGATGGACTGGGGCAGGCCAGTGTACACAACCCAAAGCCCAATGCACCCCTGCTCTGGCCTGCAGCAGCTCCAGCTCAACTCTCAGTCTGCCAGACTCACCTCCGAGTTCAGGACCCCAGCCTGGTCCCAGTGACAGCACAGGAGCAGCCAGTGCAGTGAAGTATCACTAAATCCAGGGAGAGATGCTCTCCCAGAGAGGCCACAGAGGCAGGGGTGAGCAGCAGGGAAAGGAGCCCTGCCCAGCGGGACCTGCAGGCTCTCCCAGCCCAAGGCACAGACATAAACCCAGGAGGCATTTGCAAAGTCTACCACGTCCCACAGTGCCCAGTGCGTTTCATCTGCAGCACATTTTTCAAAACAGGCTCTTATTTTCCTTAGCACGAACTCTCTGAACAGCTCCCAGACACTGACAGAAACACTTCATGAAAATCTGCCTTTTATCTCCTTTTCAGAGACATGTCTTTGTATCACCCCTGCCTGCATGAACATGACTGCTCCCAAGTATGTTTCTGAGGTGCTTTTGCTGCAGTGGAAACCCACAATTTCACTGACATAAATAAATAAATGGCAGATTGCACACTCTGAAGCGTCATTTTCAAAGCATTTAAAGGGAAATTTTAAAGTCTCTTCTGCAGCATTTGCCAGAATCAGCTTCAAGGGAAAAGGAATCTAGAAGTTCAGTAGAGATCAAGCACACCAACCCCTTAAGAGCTGTTTTGGCCAGTGACTCTACTCCCATTATTATAATCTTTTTATTATCCCTACTTTTCCCAAATCATTCCTGCTAGCCAAAACCTAAATTTATAATTAGGGTTTTCTAATACCAGATTACAGGGATTGAAAGTTGTGAGGCATTCCCTTCTGGGTCACTGGTTCTCCTAACGGGGCACCCAGCCTTGCCCTGGGGCACTGTGTCGAGGACAGGCTGGAGCACAGCCTCCCTGCCAGCGCTGTCCCGGCTTGTCAGCCTTGCCCTCGGAGCTGGGCTGAACCTGGAGATGCAACAGGGCTGTCACCCCTGCCTAAGCATGCACGGAGAAAACTGCAGAGCCCCCATGCAGGCTCGGCATGGAGAAACACTCCTCTGGTGGCTGTGCAGCTGAGGGGTGCAATGCAGCTCTTCTGCAGGGACTCGTAAGCAGGATGTCTGCAGCCCACCAAGGGACTCCTGGGGACGTGCAGCAGGGAGAAAAACCCAACACAGCGCCTCGGGATGGAACATCTGAGCTGAACACATGGTGCTACAGCATAGAGCTGGAGGGCATGCCTGGCATAGGAACAAATGCAATTTATCCCTTGACAGATAATAGAAAAAAAATGGCCATCAGGAGAGAATTCATGACAGAGTTTATCAGGAACAGATTGCAAGTACAACAAGGGAGCTGCAGGTGAACAGGTTCTGGCCAGCCAGAGCCCCATCAGCCCTGCTCCCAGCAACCTGACTGGTGCTGGCTTTACAGCCTGAAAAAACTACCCACGTGGGAGGTCTGATCAAGTCTGGAATTAAACACAGCTCTTTAAACCAGGATTGCTTGGAGCAGGCTCGGAAGGAACTGACAGAAACACCATCCAGTTGGTAAATAGCCAATTTGGGAAAAACAGAGCAGATCACATCCCAGGAGAGCTAACACCAATGAGGAAGAAAGCCAGGCAGGGCAGAGGCAGCCACAAGTGCTGTGACTGCCAGAGCGTTGCTGGGGACTTCATGGACTGAAGAGGGGCTAATAAGTCTAAATAACTACAACAACAAAAAAACTTAAAAAACCCCAAACCAAAACACACCAAAACAACCAAAGAAAGAGGGAATTCAGAAATAGAAAAGACTTGCTTTAGGAAACAAACTTACACTGGCCAGCAGCTGAGATCTTGCCAATCATCTCCTGGTCAACATGGATTTGTTGTATACCCAACACCAGCAAAGCTATGGGATCAAACAATCATCCATGAACAAGACATACAGGAGAAACCTATAATGCAAACAAATGCTGGCTTGCTGTTCAGGTTTCACAGTTGCAAAAAACAATTTGGTGACACAGCAGTGTATCTATGTCAGGAAATTCCTTCTAGCAGGGACACTGAGAGCATGAAAAATGCCAAGGACACGACTCCAGCACACAGGACAGTCCCTCTGCTCACTGCATGTAGGGACACACTGCAAGAATGAGAGCTAGGCTAGCCTTAGGTTTCTGAGATTACAGTCATAAACACCGGATAGATTTAGGCACTTTTAACATCATAACATCAGCTTTTCCCACATCACTTTACATACAGACCAGCCATGTGTACAAATTCTTAGAAAAGCTGTTTCTCCAGGTATTATTTTCTCCCATTTTGTGTGAAATCGTGTTTCAGAAGTTTATCCCTAAATCTCCTGGAGAGGCACTGACTTAGGGCTCATTCCTCAGAGCAAAGAACTCCAGCTGGAGAAGCACTCGAGACAAAAACCAATGATGCAAGATGGCAACTTTAAACATACCTTGGGAAAGCAGGAAAATGCAGATGGACTCACATGACAAGAGGTCCATGGTGAAAAATCTGGAGGGAAAAAAAAAACAACAAACGAAAGAGGAGAGGAATAGGAATCCAGATCCTAAAGCCGATTTCTTTACCTGCAGCTGACCATCTTTCTGGGTGTCTCAGGTGATGAGCTCAGAAACATTTTGTCTTAGGAGCAAAAGTAATTCCTGCCCTGGGGAGAAGGATGGGGAACAGATAGAAGGAAAAACCATGAAAATAAGGCAATAATAGAAAAGAAAATCTCTCAACATACCCCTCTCCTTTCCCATCACATCCGGAGAGAGCAGCCCTGGCAGGGGAGGAGGGACAGCCTAGCTCTCCTCTCCCTCTCCCGGCTGGGTCCCACCAGGGCCCCGTGTCCCACCAGGGCCCCGTGTCCCACCAGGGCCCCGTGTCCCTGGGGAAGGCGGTGCAGAGCCGAGCCGAGCCGCTCCGGCTGTTTGCCGAGCACACTCCGAGCCGCACCCCGGCCTCGGCTGCTGCGGAGCCCGGCACAGGGGACCGGTCCCTCGGCTCCTGCCTCGAGAGCGCTGCTCCCGACCCCATCGCGGGTCTCCGACAACGCCCAACCCCAGGCTCTTGCACGCCTTATATCCTACAGGGACTGGCTTTCTAGGGAGATGTTTTTATGTATAACTGTCCAGCGAAGTGAATTTCCTGCTCATTTTTCCTTTCAAATCAGCGGGGCTGCCATCACATCATAGGTGGATTTCAGTGACACTTTCAGGCATGCCTAGATTTAGAGCAAATGTATCTGGTAGAGCTCTTGGCTTTGTATTTCAAACATGTATATTTATTTTTTCTCCAGATTAAAAGCACTCACTATAGCACACTCGACTACAGTCCTGATGGGCCTCTGCCCCTGCCATTGCAAAAGCACATTTTCTTCATGTAGTTAAAGGTAAGTAAGTCTATTTCTTGATAACCAGCTCTATTAATTGTTTTCCCAAGAAAATAGAGGGGGATTTTTCTCAGGAAGGACTTGTCTCTGCAGCAAATGATATATCCCCCACATCAGACAAGATAGCTATAGCAGGCCATGCTCACTTACCTGCACGGGTACACAACAAGGAGGGGATTAAGAAATCCCCTCTGGGATCACCGACACAATAACACTGTCTGGCAGTGCCAGGTGCGTCAAGTATCACCCTTCAGCACATCCTCCCAACACCCCCACCAGACTGCCATCACCAAATTAACAGATCCCAGGCTTGGCTAAGTAAAGGGAGATCAACACAAAACATGACTTCCTTGGGGAAGCCCCAATGTGTGTCCCTCAGGAGCTTCAAGCCCTGCAAATGCCACAGAGGAAAGGTCATTCTTCTGCCATGCCTCAAGGACATTCTTTCTAGGAGCTATTTCCAGAGTGCACATCACCCAAAGCAGGGCAGGCCACTGCTTGCAGTCAGATGTGACAGGTGTGGGGGGATTTCATGGTTTTTTCATACAAAACAGGTGGAGATGTTTCTACAACTTGGTCTTATCTTTGGTTTAAATCAACTAATTTGCAGGATAATTTCTTTGCCTTTTAGCCCAGCCAGACTCTCAGCAGCAGGAATTGAAAGAAAGCTTCATCATCACCTGCTGCTCATCAGTGCTAGCCCAGGATTAGCAGCAGTAACCTTAGACAGCAGCTTTGCTGGGGGGTGGTGTGGTGAGTGAAGGAGCTTTTCATTTTATCTTCTCAGCCACTAAGACAGGAAATTTTAAAAACACCTACCTCAATACTGAGTCAAAAATCTTTTTTTAAACCACATTAAGTCAAAACTCCTATTTTTATACCAAGATTCTTGCTTGGACACATGAATATGATGACAACTTTCTCAAAGCTAAGTAAGAGTTGTAACCATGTGTACAGTATTTGGAGGAGTGAGACCAGAGAGAGGAGAGAGGGGTAAAGGGTTTCAGAGCCCTTCTTGACATGTGTCTTTCAACATTGCAAAATATCACTCATTTTAACAGGGGAGAAAGCAGGAAAGATAACACTGCATATTCATTAAAACATATTCTTAACAAGCCAAGCAACCTCCTGTCACTGCTGAGGAATGGCCCCAGCTTGCGGAGGGGAGCTCACTGTTCAGATGTAGGGAGGGAGAGAGGAGACCAATCTTCCTGTCTCCATTTTCAGTCTCTCTCAGCTTGTTTTCCGTAAGTAAATTTTACTTTTTTCTTCTTGCCAAGGTTTGGAGGCAGTGGGCAACTTCTGCCAGTAGCCCCACGCATGCCCTGTGCCCAGCCACAGGCATTGCCTGGAGGCAGCTCACAGTGGGATCTGAAACTGAAGGGGCAAGAAGGAAGACAACAGGGAAATGTTTAACTTCTCCTCAAAACAAACATCACAAATTTCAGTCTAAAAGTTTTGACAATGTTTTTCTCCAAGCAATAAACAAGATTAAATTTCCATACGATGCTCTGCAAAACCAGTTTATTTATTCTCCTCTGCCCAGTTCTGCAGTGAGGGAGTTTTGAGAGGCTCTTTTCCCCTGTGCAATAAAGGCTCCTGTACATAAAGAGATCTTGATCTTGCAGCACTGCTCACGTGGGGTACTGTCAAAATCAACACGCTGCAGATCAGGTCCTGTACAACCCACGAGTTACAGAATAAGAGACACTTTTCTGACCTGAGAGCTTTTGCTACACTTATTGTGTAGTTTGTTCTGACAGAAGTGCTTATGCTACTGATTTTGCCTGTGTCTAGAGCAGCAGGAGTGTCTCCATTAAGGTCTCACTTTTTTAATCTTTTGCCACATGCAAACCCACCCAAGGCACCCAGAGCCTGCCTCAGCATCACAAGCACTTGATGCTTGCAGCAGTGGGCAACCAGTGTAGGTGCTGGGAAGAACTGTTTTACGGAGTGGCTGAGAAAAAGGGAACTGTGATCTGCAGGAATTTGGTGTCTTAGGATAAACAGCAACATAAGAAAATGAACAAGCAAACAACATAATTATATTGAGGTTATAAAAGCATATATGTAACTTTGTTACACACCCTACTGAGAACTAATTCAAGGCTATGGGTTCTGGAGTAATTACTGTAATTGGTTTTGTCACCCCTCACCTGAGCTGAGCAAATCCAGGCAGGGAATCTCCAGCTGGCCTGACCTGCGCTGCTTTGCATCAGCCAGAAACATCCACACCTGAGGTGGATCAGCTGCTGATCTACCGATGCCCAGAGCAGGTGTGAATGGTTCCCAAAGAATGGAGTGGGATAGCTGTCAGCTTCAGCGATTCCCTACAGCAGAGGCTGAAGGGAGAGACGAAAAATCCTTTTTTAACATCTCTGGCATTCAATGTAGCTCTCTCACAATATGACACGTGCTGAGATCATCTCATACATACCCTTATTACAAAACTAACCCCAATGCTCACCTTAGCTTCCTGCTGCATCTCTGTGAGCCCCAAAGGACAAGCCACAGCCTGGGAATTATCTCCATGGTGTCACTCCCACGAACATGTACAAGCTGTTATCTGCATGCATTTCTGGGACAGTGGTCTGTGAGCCCTTCCTAAAGGAGACTTCCTAAGAGCCCTACTTTAGAGAGCAGGGATCTTCCACATGGAATTTTTTTTTTTTAAGAACTGTGATATCATCAAGAGAGATCTACTTTCTAAGCCATTCCATCTACTTATTCCTCTTAGAGTCTTCCTGGAAGACCCAGACATCTTTAAGAGCAGTCACTGAAGATGACATGGTTGATACCCCCACACACAGAAGACAAGCAGTGGGTCAGCACACACACTGCCTGTCCAGCACAGCCCTTGCTGAATAAACTGCAAAAATCTGACTGTGTGAAGGATTTCTCTCACAGTGATGCCTCATCTTTACCATGCAAAATAAACAAAAAAGCTACTCTCATTTCTTTCATGAAGTGTCTGGACACATTACAGGTATCATGCCAGGCCCTTCAGTCCTTCCCTGATTATCAAGTCTCGATGGAGTTGTTATTGTGTCTTTTGCAGAAAGATTTCTACTACAGGCATGAGGCACAACCTGTTGGAAAGCCTGCCCTGGCAGGCTCAGCACTTTCCCCTGGCCGCACCCCAAAAGTGCTAGAAACAAAGTAATTAAAGCACGAGAGCACGGGCTGAGTCTGGCTTCCTGAGTGGTGGGGTTTTTTTTTATTTTACTAACGCAGCATAGCACTATTTCTATATTGGAGTGAACAGCTTCACGCCGCGCTCCGGCCGAGCTGCCGCAATCGCCGCACTGAGCTCGGGGGTCCCGCGGGCTGACCAGAGGCACAGCGGCCGGGGCTGCTCCAGACCCGGGACGGGACCTCGGCTGCGGAACCGGCCCTTAGCCAGCCTCCTGCCCGCGGCTGCCGCATCGCCGGCGGCACAGGAAGGTGTCCCCGCCGGGACCAGCCCCAGCCCTGCCCGGGAAGGCTCTCCCGGGCTCCATCACCTCCCCGTCCTGCTCCGAGCCGGGCTGGGGAGGCGGCGGCCCGGGGCAGTCGGAGGAGGAGCCGGGCGCGGGCTGCCCTCGAACCCCGCTGCACACCCGGCTCCGCTGAGCGAGCGAACCCCCGGCACCTCTGAGCCCCACACACCCCCTACCCTCCCAGCCGGAGGTTTAGGATGTTCTCAATTAAAAAGAGGGAATGAAAAGCGCTCCGAGTCGCACTTTACCTTTTCTCGGCACACTGCGCACGAACCTCGTGCCCCTCCGGGGGCTACGAGCCGTCTCCTCCCCACCGGGCTTTACACCGTGCTCAGCTGTGACAGCCCCGCCTCCGCATCCCCCACAGCCCGAACCTGTAACTACGAGCTGGGGGTGGGGAAACAAGCCCGGGAACACCCACACTGCTGTAGGTTACATTTAGGAGGAACATTGGTGTCTCCGCTCCTCCAATAGACTCCGTACAGCCGGAGATGTCAGCAGCCCCGGCAGCAGCACAGAGCAGTACAGCCACACACTCACTCTGCATCACAGCAGCCCCGAAGCAGCTGCATGTTGGATCCAATTTCTTTTGAGGATGTTTTTCCTAATGCTTGTTTTCCACAGAAAAGTATTCTTGACCTGTGAGCAGAAGTACCGTATTCACACCTACTACACCCGGAGGAATGATGTAATGGGCCCGTTTTAAAAATTATGTTTTGTTATTATGTTATTATTATGTGCCAGTACTGGTAGTTGCACAGGACTGAGCTTTTAGTCAAAGAAGAGCTTGCACACGTCTTCCCACACAAAACCTAAACACAGATCAATAATTTTCAAATTATACAGACAAAACACTCGTGTCTATCTCACTGTATGTGGAGTTAGGAACACACCAAGTGCTAAATAATAATTTCAGTCAAACCCAATGAGCAAAGTATACTCTAGGTCCTCCAACAGTGACTCATAAATGGAAATTACCGTGTAAGGATAAAAAAAGGCTTGTTGTTTTGCAGTGCTAGGTAATTTTTATTAATTTCATACTACTTCCCTTTTAAAAGTGCTATGTTATTCTAGACTTCCAGTTCACTTTTGTTTTTCTTGTTTGGAAGGGAACAAAGAAATTTTATTTGCAAGAGCATGGATGTTATTGTCTAAGTCTAGATAAATATAATCCATAGGTGACAGTTCATCACTTCAAGAAAAGATTCCAATTAGAGATTAAAACTAGCAGAGAAAAAACAATGCAAGAGGAACCCAAGGCTACATGAGGAACTCCACTGGGTTTCTACACTTTTTAATTTATTCCTACATCCATGCTCCCAAGAGTTCATCTAAAAAGAAGGGGTGAACAAAGTATCTGAACCACATGAAGTCTCTTACTTCTCCAATTACTGCCAGGTGCCTTTGTGAAACACCAACCACTGCTTTCCAGTTTTGTTTTTTTACCCACGTAGAACAAGCAAAGATTCCCTTTTCCTTTTGTCCTGCTATGGCTACCACAGTCAAACTCATCCTCTGAAATGCAGGGAGTAGCTGCTAGGAGAGGGAGGACGTGGACAAGAGAACAAGAGGTGTGGGAGGACTAAAACATCAGTGAGGTGCTTTGTGTGGGGGAAATGCTTGTGCAAGTCACTCTTCTCCCAGGGAGTCAAAGGACACTTGACAAAGCCACAGTCTTGGTTCAGAAGCAGGGGCATGAACAGAGTCTAGAACCCAAGTGCAAGCATCCAAGTATTAGTTACTGCAAGAGCATAATGCAACAAAAACTGAGAGGCAGGAAAAAAATATCTGAGGCAATTTGAGTGTAATAAAACATTAAGTCAAAGGAAAGTATTTTGCAACAATTTTAATCTCGAGATTCTTCCAAAGTGCAAAAGCCAAACTTGAAGTATATATTTTAAGTGGACAAAAAGGCTGACCCTGCAGTTTCAATCAGCAAATGTCTACTGTGTTCCACAAACAATAATCTGACATTCTTGAACTAGTCAGAAATGACAACTAGGTATTCAACTGAAGAAATACTAAAAATCTGTTAGTAATTTGATTCAGTATTTTTGTCATGTCGCAGAATGGGTTTATTCTATGATGATGTGAAAATTTGATGGGGTAGAAATCCTGATGATGTAGCTACACACAAAACAGCTTCAATACAATTCACTTCAAAATAACATTCACAGATGCATATTACACAGCATGAGTGTAAAGAAAGAACTGTGCACATTAAAGTGTTTACTGATTTTAGAGAGAACTACCTATATGTAGTCCAAGACAACATTCAGCCTTTAATGATACTGAAATCAAGTTTATGAAGAACAGATCTTGGTCTAACTTCAGACCAGAAATTAGGTTGAAAGATGAGTAATCAAAAAAAGGTACAGTTTTTCAAGTACTATTAATGATATCAAAGTTAAATGAGCCTTACAATTACAGTAATTTCAAATGCAAGTCTGCAGAACAGACCCACAATGTAACGGCCGTTCCATAAACTTCTGTGCATTCAACAAGAAAGTACAAGCAAAAAGTTTAGCAGTACATGGTGGCATAAAACAAGAACAGAACAGAAATTTTAGCTTGAAGTTTTGCAATCCTCTAAGTTACACACTTGTATCAGTAACAATCCAAGCATACAGATAAATGCAGGTATTTAAACAGCACAGTTTCTACCAGGTGACTCTCATTTTTTAAGCTGATGCTCTTGATCTTCTAAAACAGGAACTGCAGCAAGTTGGCGGACATGCAAATGAAATGGTTCATGTCAGAGATTTAGTGCTTCAACAGATTTTTCATTTCGGTGAATCCATCTGGATTCCCAAACTTGTTTAAGAGGAAGAGTAGGACTTTTTTATGCTTTTCAAGCTGTGGAATAAGCAGAAAGAATTAGAAGTATACAATTCTTTTAAGTTTTTTTAAATTGCTGATTTCAGATCAGGGTAGATCGTAATACGACAACCTCAGCTAAGTACCATATTAATTCAATACATATATAGGTCCTTTCTGTTGTAAAATCTTCTGGAGGGGGAAAAAGACAACAGAATTGTAGCTGACTTCCCCTTGTCCGTGTATGAGTCCCTCCTCTCTTTTTTATTTCCCCTGAAGCAGCTTCCTCAAACCTAATTGATTAAATACTCAAATTAGGACTGAGATCAGGATCTTAAATTAGGTAACAGGGAAAAGTACCACTCTTGAGACTTTAAACTCTAAAAAATGAAGTAAGAGTTGTCTGTGGGGCAAAGTACAGACTAATGAAGTCTGTATGCTCTATACACTATCCTCCCTCAGCTTCAGGGTGCTGTAATTATTACCATATATAAAAAATCCTGAGAAAAAGTGTCAGGATACATTTCACAAAACCTCCATGTTTCAGTTAGCTGTTATCCCCCTACTCCCATTTGCTTCCTACACAGGGTTTCTTTTGAATTCTGGAAACATAAGAAAGAAAGTATTGCTTGGACTGAATCTTACTTGCACTTTTAATTCCATGCAGCAGCAGTTGGTCTCACCTCCATTACCTACAAAAACCAAAGTGAATGAGCAAAATATACACGTACGCTGCTTCACTAATTTAAGAGGTGACATGTGGCATTGTCCAGGATTTTTAGAAGGAAAAGTCATTTAGTCACCCCATGTGCTTACAAGTTCTTCAGAATAAACAAACTGAAATAATTAAGCCAAAGTATGTACCTTGATGTTCATTATGCGAGTTTTCAGCGCTGCAGGATTTGACCAAACCTTCCTTTAGAAGTTTGTCAGCTACATTCAGACAACCATTGTCAAAGTGTTTCTCTACTGTTACTAAATTAACATTTCCATTAATCCCTTTCACTGTAATTGTAACACATTGCTTCAATAATAGTTTTTTCAACTTGTCAAGCACTAATGGAGACCACTCAGCTTTCTCTATTCCTGCCAAGAAAGGAAAATCAAGTTTGTTATATAAATAATTCCTTTAAGAAATAACTTGAATCATGTTTTGGAAAATATGATGCTAAATTTTCCTAATATAAATAGCTTAAATTCTAGAGATAATGAACTAAACCCAAGTTTTCTAAACCAGCTTTTGCCATGTTTACCACATACTATTTCAGAAGATCATCAAGTTGTTTACCAGTATTAAGGAATGAACCCTACCACCAGAACAGGTACAAACGTATAATGTTTAAGAAAACCAGTCAGGGTTTTTTGAGGTGGGTTTTTTTACCTGCAAGTGAACATGTGATTGTCTGAAAAGGCAGCTTTAAATAGGAATCAGTGATTGGCAGCACCTTTGAAAGGGGTAAAGTTTCTGTGTTCCCGTAGTCTCCATACAGTACTTTCACTGCAGACTGGGAAGCCTCCAGAACAACAGCCCGGTACCAATTGCCATTACCTGAAAAGATCGGGACAAGAATGGTCACGTGGGAAGAACCATCTTATAAACACAGTTCACCCTGAGAACAAGAAACTGTAGACTTTTCCAGGAATTTTTAAGTATTGTGGTGGATATGTAAAAGGCCAACTGGCAAGAAGCACAATTAAGAAATCCATAAGCACTTTCAAGTTGGTGTTTTTCCTTTGTCTAAAGCAAAAATGAAAGCTGTGTTTTACACTGGCCAAGGAAATGGAAGGACCAACGATTGTCTCACCTGAAAACTGAGCACAACAGGCTTCACCCAGTTTTGGCTGGAAGGGCTGTTTGTTACAAGATCTACAATAGTCTTCCAGTGAAATCAGCTCCTTAAAGAGTTTCTTTTGACCTACAGAAAAAACCCACATTCACTAACCACATTTGGGTATAATGAAGACCATACTTAAGTTTTAAGCCCCCCTGCTCCCACCTTTGACATTTTTTATATTTTCCTACTGTCCAAGATACATTTCTACACGGTTCAGTTCACTGTACACATCCATTTTATTAATCAGCTTGCAACAGTGACTTCTTACTGGTATTAGGAACAAGGAACACTTTTTCTTACCTTTATTTAGAACTGGTACAGCATAGAACAAGTCTGGGCCTACAACTTCTGTTACCCAGACAGACACGCTTTCATCTACAGCCAACTCAATTGACTTCCAGTGCCCAAGTGAGGTTGCTAATAGAAATTGTAAGAAAATGCAGTGTTATCACTGTCCTCCAAACATACATATATTTTAAGGAACTGTTATGTTATTTGATATTTACAATAACTTTTTGAATTTCAGACACAACTATATGTCTTCCCTTCAGGAAGGCAAATCTAAACCAAGATGAATGATGCTTACTATGCTGTTCATAAACTGATGGCATATAAAAGTAGCTAAAGTAAAAAACACATCAGAAAAAATAGGATCTTGAAAAGCAAACGTGAGAAAAGTTCCAGTCATAGAAAACTTTTAATTCTCTAATTCTCACAGAGTCAAACAGCATTCATTTAAGACAAACACAGTGATTTTTATCTTTCTCTTTTTGTCTGTAATGCCACCTGCAGGGCAGCTGGTGTTCAACTGTAAGAACTGATAATATAACCAAAACTATGCATTGATATTAATTGTAGTTAAACAAGAAAATAACAGTTAAAGGCTGGAATACTGAAAATTCTTGTTAAATCTAAAAGTTAACATTCCTTCAATTACCTTTCTGGTCAACAGACTTGTTTGGAAAGTTATTTTTATCTTGCAGAACTTCCTTTACAGCTAGTTTTTCTGAAGTTAGTATCTCACTGATCATCTTTGGACAATCTGTGGAATTGTCAGTAAGCACGACACCAGCCCCATCTTCAGAAAGGGAAGTTACTGTGGCTTGAAGCTCTAACCCTGAAGTGTACATATGAAATCTTCTTGTAGCTTCTGGATTCCATTTGCTGTTTGCAGGCTTTATACCTAGGAAGCAAAATAACTGTTAAAATATCTCCATTCACTAATATTGACTTTCCTTAACATTGTAATTTCCTTTAAAAAATACTTTAAAAAAATTTCTTCAGAGCATACTCTGAAATAGCAAGGCTACTTTTACTACCCTAGGGCAACACATTGTCCTTCATCCTGTTAACTGCTTTCCCTCTTCCTCATTTTTTTCTAAATGCCCACATTTTCTCAGGACTCCCAAGATTTGTCTTCTATATTTTATGATTCAACCAAGTAAATCCTTTGCATTAGCACAAACAACACTATTAAGATTGTTTTTGAATCAGTATAATAAGGCCTTTTTATCAAAGGAGTAGACAAAACTTAAGTGTTTTAAGGGTAGGTGGGTGGGGGAACAGCAAAAGACACTTTAATGAAATGAGGTTTTGTGCTTTTTCCTGTTTCCACATTTTTTATTTTTAAACCAAGTAGACAACATCAGAGAGAAAGAAAAATTATGCAGAATTTTGAATGGCGTGGAAAAGGAATTTGCAGAACATTGAGAAACAGCAGTACAGTGCCAAACTCTGCAGGAGTCAAATGAAAGAGAACTGAAAGGCCAACTTGCTTCATTAAAACAGGTTAGCTTCTTTGCCTGCAAAAATTTTGAGAAATAAAGTTGCACAAAAGCACACTGACTCCTAGCAAGGCAACAACCAAAAGCCAGTAAGCACTACAGATGAAGCAGAAATAAACAAGTTCCCTTTGGCCAGTAGAGCAGTAAGCAAAGTCCAGGCAGATCACTCCAGAGAACTGGCAGGAGCTCAGACAAGAGAAAGCAAAGAGACAAACCCAAGAGAAGAGAGCTCTGCACAGTACTCCCTGTCATCACCTCCTTCCCCAATGCAGAGTCTCTAAATGCAAGAGCTCTTGTAAGAGATAATTCATAAGATTCACCTGAGAGCCAGCACTTAATTGCTTGAAATGGAAGTTTTAGGAATGAGGATGAGATCTGTCGGATATTATCCACTGGTACTTCCTCAGTATTTCCATAGTCCACAAAGCTCACTCGAACAGTTCCATTTGAAGTGACATTTTGCACCACAGCACGGTACCAGTTACCATCCTCTAATTTTAAAGAAGTTAAAAAAAATTTCATAATTACTTCACACATTTTGTAAGTCTACCAGCTTTCACTTCTTAGTAAATAAATATAATTCTTTGCTGTCCTCTCCCAATGCAAACTATCAGCTAATCTTTCATGTTCACTCTATAAAAACAAAACTATTTTAGTCTGTTACTTGCCAGAGTAAAAAGCACAGCAAGGGTCTCCACTCTCAGGCTCAAACACATTTGGTGGTGTTTTCTGACAGTATTCAGACAATGATTTGTTAAGTGAGTTTAGAGCAAGTAACTCTGAAAATAAGAAAGAAAAAAACCAAAATGAGATCAAAGAAATGAGCTGACTTGAACTTTATCAATGCTGTTCACTCTACAGTTTACTTGTAAACCTTCAAATGTATTCCTGGACTACATAAGTCAAGGAACAAACATCCCTCACTTTTTAAGAGCTGCCCCATATTTTTTGTTTGAATGCCTTTAGCTCCCTCTTCAGCCACTGAATTCTGTCACATTCTTTTTCTAGCATTTAAAAAGCCAGTGGCTATCAGAAGCCTTTATACAGACTTCTGGTAGAGAAACAAGATTATTTTTCACTAATCCAAGAGGAAGTAATGTCTCAATAGCTGCATTTTCTCATTTTGATGTTACAACTATTGTATCTTTTTAAGTTTTTATGAATTCTAAGAGAGTACTAGAAGAGAGCTCCAGT
This sequence comes from Callaeas wilsoni, assembly GCA_013398955.1. Lineage (NCBI taxonomy): Eukaryota > Metazoa > Chordata > Aves > Passeriformes > Callaeidae > Callaeas > Callaeas wilsoni. The sequence continues at coordinate 20,141 of VWPU01006251.1, forward strand.
AAATATTGTCTTGGCACAGGGAACATGTCTCTTACTTGCTTTTATTAACAGAATCTCTGAATCATGAAGGCTGGAAGAGACTTTCAAGATCATTTAGTCCAACCATCAACCCAGAACCACCCTAATCACCCCTAAGTACCATATCCAGACGCCTCTTCAACACTTTCAGAGACAATGACTCTACTACTTTCCTGGGCAACTTATTCCAATGCCTGGCCACTCTTCCAGTGAAAAAAATTAAGATACCCTTTGGCTAGGTTATGGTAACTCTTTCACTTTCCTCTACTGCTTATCTTCAACATTTTCAGATTTCAATACCATGATCCAATTTCTTTGTCACTCCACTTGTACTCTTAGATAAAAAACTCACAGGTAAGCCTTTGTGCTATAAGCTTACTTGACATAGTAATTCAATAGAACTATAATAAATGACAAATCAGAAAGCAAAGAAACTATCAGAAAGAATAAAGCTGAATAAACTTACCATGGCTGTTTGAAATCTGACAGTAGAATTCTCCAGGATTGTACACTGTACACACTATAACACCGAGTGTTTGGTTAAGAGTTAATTTAATCCACTTGCACATTCTTTTGTTCGTTGTGTCCTCTAGAGAGGACAGAGAAAAGCAGAGAATGAAAAGAAATTAAAGTAACTTTTACAGGAAAACAAACCCCATCCCGAATACTCATTCGCATCTTCAAATTTCTTCTTATAAATTGTCCAAGAAACTAATTACCAGTGAGAGCCTCTTTGCAGAGTAAAACCAAATACGAGAAATATGCCAGTTGTTTAATGTATTTCTTCACTACCAAAAAGAGCAAGCCATAGATAGCAGGGAAGAGTAATCACACAAAGAGGTAAAGACTAGCTGGCAACAGCCTGAGCAAGAGGGACACTGGGGAACCTTGGTTCCTGGAAACAGGATAGGGAACATAGAAGAGGGAAACATCTGTCACCAAGACTACTGGAAACAATTGAAAGAGGAAGAACAAGAAAGATTACTAGAAAGACTGGTTGCAGAAATTTGCACTGTGTATTTTACTCAAGTACCTGAAAGAAGCTTATTATTTAACACAAGTTGTAGAATAGATCATGAAAAGACTAAATCATAGCACACTGGAGAACATACTCTGTTTAAAACCTGCATTCAACAGCTCTGGCTCAGTGACGGAAGTTAAAAAAGTGTGAGAGGTAACCACGAAACCAAGGAAGTACAAAACATGGATGAGCACCATAGATCAAAATGTGTTTAGATATAGTCAGGAAAGTTACTGTTCATTTCAATTTTTTGTAAGATTCCTTACTCTTCTGAACAAAGACAAGGAATAATAGTGTCCTGGCCACAAGGCATCTAGTGAGGAAGATCAAAATTATTTGAACATAGACTTGACAAAAAGACTTACCCTGTTTTCAGCACCAATGGATCAGAAGAGAACATACACATTTGCCAGACATAGGATGGGAAAAAGGAACTTCACATGCTTCATATGAAAGAAGCTAGGAATCTTCCCCAAGATTTCCAAGAAATTCAATGTTAACTTTTGCAAAAATCTCTCAGATAGAAGCTTTGGTCACTGAATTCAAACAAGGCAATTTAAGCATAGACTTGAAGCTTTATAAGCTACTGCAGTCAAATTTTCAAGGACTAAGTATGTGGGTTTATGAGGTTATGGAGGAAATACTATTTGCAGTAATGGACAAGGGCTTAAGACCAAGCAGGTAATAACTAGTTGTTTCCTACTTCAACTGGAAATTGTAGGACTTCTAACCAAAGTACCAACTTCCAAAAGCAGGCAATTACAACTTCGTTAGGCGTGCACACCTGAACACATACACATATACACACAATTTCTTTATGGCTAAGTTGCCATGGCTAAACTTCAGACTTGTGAAGGCTGGACTTGATGAGTCAGACTGAAAAGCTCTTACCAGTTAAGAGCCTGCACTCTCTGTACCCACTCTAGCAGGAGGTTAAATAATGCCAGTGCAGCAAGGTGTGCTCATACTCACCACTGGCTTGCCCAACATCACTCATTCTGGCTGCTGGTAAGGCCATCCTCAGTTCCTCAGCTGCACAGCCTTCCTTGACGAGAAGGCTCGATATATTTGCTACTGGAGTAACTGATGCGTCTGCAAGCTCCACCACAGATCTAGAACTCTCTTTATCCACTACTTTTATTGTCAAGACTTTGTCTTTCACCAGCTTTTTCATGTAAGAAATACCTTCTGAGGTCCATGTTCCTAATGGTGGCTTTACACCTAAAGAGTCACAAAGTATGGAAAGGTTCTGAGGTCAGACTAAGTCTCAGCAATGTGCAGAAAGGTACAACAACTGCAAGTACATTATGAAGTATTTGTCACATTTTCTAGATATGCCATGACAGTTAAGAATTCTGGAAATAATGGCTACCATTACCTCCATCCTTCCCCGTACTTCAATGTGAGATACTACAGGTGTGATGGTTATGTAATACTACTTGTTTTCCCCTTACCTAGTTTGAAACTGCTTATCATTTACTTCATACCTGCCAGGCTACATCTTATGGCTTGAGCTGGCAAGTCCATTAAGCTTGGAATAACAGGACGAAGTCTGGTCAGTGGAAGAGAGTCAGAATTACCATAATCCATATAGTTCACCAAAACAGTGTCTTCAGAAGCATAAGCTGTAACAGCAGCACGATACCAAAGGTTGTCTTCTAGAAAGGAAGATACAGATGTAACGTCTGAGAACAGAGTCTTTTTTTTTGACAGACCAATATAAAAAGACATCCATCTCAGTACAGTTCAGGACTACTAGGTGTTGGCTAAGCAGCATTTTGAGAAGCAGTCTATCACAGCAGCAGCATTACATCTAATCCTACTTCTTCTGTGCTTCTTTTGGGGTCTGAAATTTCAAAGATATACTTATTTTCAACCCTGGGGAAATAGTACTTAACAACATAAAAAACCCAAATTTTTCCATGATCTCTTAAAAAGCTATTCTAAATAATCTGAATCCAGTGTTAAGAGTTTGCTCAATAAAAGGACATTTTAAAATTAGTACTTTATAGATATCATTTTTAAAATCATTACCAAGCATTATTTGCAGCTAAAAACCAGAGACAAATAAACTCTATATGAAACATTCCTAAACATAATTACAAAATGTATCTTTTTGGTAATAAATTTAAATGACACAACTTAGTATTTTCACTCTATTTTTACCTGTGAACTGGGCACAGCACACGCTGCCAGCAGCAGGACGGAAAGATGGACTACTGGGAAATTTGTCACAGTATTCATTAAGAGATGCTTCAAGCTCAGCAAGTTGACCTGATGTTAAAATACACAGGTTTTGGAACATAGCCTGTCTTGCAATTATTACAAAATAATTAAGCTCAAAGCCTGGAAAAACATCTTGTAGTCGAACAGAGATTCTTTCAAATGTTTAACATTGATCAGACTAGGGCTTTTCAATCAGTAGCACCAAAGAGAGTCCTCATGTGTCTGAGGAATCACAGCAGTGAACAGACAGGGAAAACCTGTGACAGACTTTTTAACCAAAGGGACAAAGCTGAAGCCAGTGGAAATTGAAAGCAAGCTAGTAGAGGCATGCCAAGAAGAAACAAACCAAGGAAGACAGCTCTTCCAACAACAGCAGATGATGAGGTAGGTCACTTCTTCTCAAAGGACACACTTCGCTATTGATTACCCAGAATTAAAAGGCTGCACATGGACACAGAAGAAAAATTCACTGGAGGAGACAGAGCAGATCATATCCAGCTGCCAGAGCTCTTCTAGCTGAAAAAAACCCTCTGGCTGAGATAGCACTGGGAGGATGACACATCTCACAACTTACTCCGCTCTTTATTCTCCCCCAGACATCTCTTGATGGGCACTGTGGAACACACACCTGAAGACCCTGCAGCCTCATGCTCTGGCCCACTAGAGAGTCATGTTTTTTCTCCATCAGAAAACACCAGAGCAGGGTTTGGGCACTGGCCTTCTCACACTCAGATATTCTCCCCATACTATGTAACAAGGAAGTTCAGCTCACGCATTCAGCCTTTAAGAAAATGCCTGTTAAACACTGTTACAGGGAATAATGAGGTATACAGAAATAAATGGAGTCATTATAAACTCAAATGCATTTCTGGAACACCTGAGTGAACATATTTAACATTTAATATTTGTGATACAAATTGACCTCAGATTGCTAAAATCCAAGCCATTGCATTTTTCTACTTTGCACTACTCAAACAAATTATCACCTTTCAGAATAATAAGTGATACTAACAGCTAACACTGCCAAAAACTATCCTCTGTAACACCATGGCTCTTAACTGACTGAGGTGTGGACTAAAGTTACACAGAATCACCATTTCAGCTCAAGCTCCAAGACCAGCAGCACCTTCCTCCAGCCACTCCCTACCAAAGAGAAGAATGCCATACTAGGCATCCTCCATCCCATTTCCAACCCATCACTTACGGGCAGTTTGCATCCGCTGACAGAAAAAGGCGTCTGGATTTTGAATGTGGGAAACCACACCAGAAAATTCATCTCCGATACTTAAAGAGACAAACTTGGCAACTGAATTAGCACAGTGAGGAGAATCTTCATCCTCAGGTATTTTTTTTTCACTTCCCTTTGAATGGTTTTCTGATACTGTACATGGAAAAGAAAAAAGGTTGCAAATCAAAACCTAGCTGACTTTGAAAATATAAACATACTGAAATAGTTTATTCTTTTTATTGAAGCTTTGGACTTTGAAGGCTCCTGTCACATTATGAAATTAATGCTCACATAATAATCACTATACAAACGTTTTATACTATTAAAATATGTATGAGATGTCAGTAGTGACCTGAAGGAATCTCCACTAGCCAACATTTTTAAGTATGAGGTGATGCTAGTGAGCAGCTAGAATAACATGCAGCACAAGAGGACCTAAAATTCCCCAAGTTTAGTTTGATTTGCTTGCTTACCTCTCGGAGAGTCTCCTTTGGCATCACTTCCTGGAGTTAAATGAGACTTCATTTCTAAGGGAACCTTATTCAGGCAGTCTCCTAAAATATAGATGCAAGAGTAAGTGATTTACCACACAAAATAGCCATCAGTTAGTCTCACTTCAGAACCATCCTCTGAGCCAGACCTATATCCCTGTCACAAGGTGAGCATGTTCTACTTATTTCTTCAGCACTTAAAAATGCAAAACAAAAGTAATTTCAGAGTACCTCAACTACTTGAGTTTTCTGAGCACATTTACAGCTCCAAGACTGTCTGAGTTCATAAAACGAGCAAAGCAGTAACAATCAACATTTACTTGCAGTCACTAAAGACTGTGAGCTGAAACACTGATTACAGCTTTTCAGACAGGATTCATAACTCACCTCATTATTTACAACACTGAATATGTAATGATTTAGTCAAGATGTCTTTGTAAATCTTGGTTTCTTAGCTATTACATACTCTATTTCTGATGCATGAAACAGCATTCCAAACTTTCAATACCATTATTTTCAAATGAAAACCTCAATATAGGTGTTTCAGCTGCTTGCGAAGTCTGGAATGAATGCATGGAACATTTCAAGAATGCAGTGATATTTATGTGATCTTCTCTCTAAAAGGTTGGCAGGTTATATATCACTTTGCCACTAGTGTGCTGTGAAGCAGCCAAATGTGAAATATGCCCAGCACAATTGTGAATCAGTTGAATTTACATGGGACTAAGACGAACCATCCTTTGACAGACTGCATAGTATTACATGGAGATAAGCTTCCTGCACATGCACAGGTTTAGCCAGCTAAGATCAACCACCACATCCTTCAACGTTTCTGTGGGCTGCAGATCAATGAAATGAATATACTCTTGGCACTACATTGTTCCTGCTCTGCAGCCAGAGGAAAACCTAAACAATGGAGTCTTCCACGTTACAAAAGGTACACCTTGCATGTATTGATCTGCTTTGACAATCAAAGCCACCTAGCTCAACTGAAAATCTGAATTCTGACTCCTCAAAGGTGCTTGTCTTGTCTCTCACTGAGGCTTGCTAAATTAGAAATACCAACATGCTTATAGAGTTCTCCAACTGGATACAGCAATATCCAATGATTCTTCTTTCTTTGGGATACTTAGTGAGCACGTATGAAATACAATGAAAGCTGGTAAAATCCTATGTGGAACTAGAAATTGATACTGTAATTCTTAAAGAGTTAAAAATGCATGAGAAAGAAATAAAATGGGACCAAATTTTCATGCATCTATTAAAACAGAAAAATAAAGAAGATCATCCATCCAGAACACACTAAAGTTAATACAATTCTATTGGGAAAGTAACCTTACTAAAATGTAAGGTTATTAAATGCAACAAGGTATTTCAGGCACTGAAATTTTATGGAAAGGTGAAATAAAGTAAAATTGAAAAAAAAAAGTCAAGGGAGAGGTTGGGAAAGTGACAAGAGGGAGGAGTGCAAAAGAAAAAAATACTCATCTTTTACACGTGTTGGGGAGGGGTGTGAACATAAAAGCCTTAATTGTGTTGGGTTTTTATACCCACACAACCAAGCACTTACCGGAACCTGGAAGAACAACATCTACAGCAAAACTCAGCCTCACTTCCTCCTGTAATATATCAATACCAGTTAGTGAACAGGGCTTTCCCATGAGCTGAGGAAAAAAGGAGCAATACCTTCATTCCATCCTTTTCCTTTCAGATCACAATGGGCAAAGAAACACTTAATGGACTGGAAAGAATTATAATTAGAACAAAAGGGGATAGCAGACTATTTCTCCCATCTAAGTGACTAAATAATTAAGGCCTTCAGAAGTATAGCCTTGTATATTAAAGCTACTAGTGGTGCTTGAAGTGCTATCAATTCAACTACCTCCTGCACTCTCTTCTAAACAATTGGGAAATTGAGGTAAAAAGAAAGAATCCCCAGAAGCTGAATTACCCTATTTAAAACAGGTACAAGTTATGTTTAATCTGGAGCTGTTCAGCTGTGGAGCTCCTCGTAGTAACAACCTCCAAGGAACGCTGCAGAGATATACTGAACACCAATCAAGAACGAGTGCTAAAGACTCACACATCCACCTCCTCACACCTGTTTTACAGGACAACTCAGCTAAAATTCCCACTTATGATGCTCCCATAAATAAGAATTGAATTCCATCTGCTTCCTCATAACCTTAACACCCCAGAGTAGATTATAGCTACTGCTTTAACTGCTGGCATCCATTTTTAAAAAGTCTAATAATTTAATGTAACCCACCTTAATATCATTCAACATGCAATCTAAGCTCTCCTACTTCTGCAGAACTTATGTGAGCTTCAGAAGGTGAACAAGGAAAAAAAACGATCCTTTTTTCCTTTGAAAATAAAGTCACTGCAAATTTTTTATTGCTATTGTACAACCATTTGGTATAAAGGGCCCTCACCATCAGTTGATCAGTTTCATTAGAAGCCAGTCACAAGTACACGCACCAACAGGAACTAACAGGATGAACTAACAGAAGTCTCATGACATGAAGCCTTTCTAAATTCCCTCAAAATGAACGGATGAATAAGCTACTTCAAAGAAGTACATGACAAAGGAGTTCTACAGTGCAAACACGAGGCTAGTTGGAGGTATGCAAATTTATTCACCTTCATAAATGTGATCCCAAGAAACCACAAAGACAGAATAATCAGTAACTGCAGAAGAGTTCCTAGGAAGACTGGAAGAAATGTTTGGCTCAAAGTAAGATCAAGAGAGGCTTCAACACAGTATGAAAGAGAACTGTGTCATCTTTAGTTCCTTCTGCAGCAAAGAAACAACAGCTTATCTGCATCTGTTACTGTACAATACTACATTAAATGTATTTCTCTAAAAAATTTCCAAGGTTCTAAGAGTCAGCTCATGATTTTTTTCACAGAAATAAGACACCACAAGTTTTCTGAATTGCACACACTACATCTGTTTCCTTCCCACAGTATTTCTCTAGCAACATCATATATGTCTTGATTTTTAACTTTTTCACAAATGTTTTTTTCAAACAAAAGCAGGGTTGTCTGATAGTGCTTCTATGAAATCTAGAAGTAACATTTTTCTGAATGCTTCTCTGTCCTGGGTTGCAGTGTATTCTATTACCATCTTCAGGAGCTGTTAACCCAGGTCGGGCTGTGTCCCCTGCCTCCTCTCTCTGGACTATCTTCTGTGAATTGGCCAGCTGTCAAAACCGGGTGGGGCAGGGTTCCTTATCTCTCTCATTACCCATCCTCCCTCTGGGGGGATATCTCCTGTTAATGGGCCATCCTGTCCCACCACATGACTGATAAAATTACATCCTCCCATTGTGAGATGCTCTGCCCAGAGGGAGGAACCAAGCCTGCCATCCTGGATATAAGCTAAGATTCCGAACACCAGAGGCAGCCCTTACCTACTGGATTCCCAGAGGACAAGAGCTACCACTGGACCTTCAGGTGAAGACCAGACCTTTTCTACAGGATCACTGCTTCAACAGAACCATCTTCAACAGAACTCTGAAGGACTGCAGCCACCATTTTATTGGACTGCTACCAACACCCTGACTGACAGGGTGTCAGGTTGTATCCTGACTCTGTCAGTGGTTTCTTTTTGTACTATTGCATTTATTTTAGTTTTTCCTATTAAATTGTACTTCTGACTTGGAGTTTCTCACAGGTTTTGCTTTCAAACCAGCACATTCTCCCAGCAGCTTTTCATTTGAAGCACTGATCTTTCTAAAAGGAGCAACTTGTTCCTTTCCTGTACAGGTTAAATTAAGCACACTGCCACTCACTCACAGCAGATCCATTCAAGACATAGTCAAAATTGTATTCCATACCTTAAGATAAACTCCCGCCTTGGTTTTGCTATTACTTAAACTGTAATCAAAGAAAAACATGTCAATTTGAAGAACCAAAGACTGACAAGTAGCATTAATAATACAATCCACTTGCAAATAGAGATAAAAGGCTGTGTTCATAGTATGCGATTTTTGCCAACCTTTATTCCTCATTCAAGAAAATGCAGAATTACAAATATGCTAATTTGTAATAATGACAGGCATAAGATAATGCTGTACTAGCCGAAGAACAAGCAACATATTTTACTGTAACAGTGCCTTCCCATGGTCATTTATGTTGTAGTGGGAGGGATACTGTCCTTCTATGAAGATTATTTGCCAGAACTTTCAACAAACTTACTTCTGTTTAACAGGATCACACACTACTCTGTGTGCTGGCCAATCTTTTTTCTGACAATCTGCAGAGCAATAGTATGTTTGCAGACACTGTGAACATCTGAACTTTCCTAAAAAAAACCCAACCAAACAAAAAGAAGTCTGAGCAAAACACGTATTGGAAGGGATGATAGTTAAGTAACTGCTTTACAAAACAGCTCTCCTGCAATTCTAAGCACATACAAATAGATATTTGTATCCACATACAGCTATCAGACATTGCTGCCCAAATGTCCCAAATTCCTTCTACATTTAAGGGAAGAAACCCACCACTTTTGATAAAGAGACGCTCTCTTCTGCTTGTCAGTTCTGTTACTCCAACTATGTTCTAAATAGTCTATACTTGTGTCTGAGAGTTAAAAATATACACCCATTTAAAGACATTTCTTGAGCAAACTTGATCTGGTTTCACTGACAAACGTATTGTATGTCACAGACTACAGGACAACAGGCACTTACCAAACAGACCACAACGATGGCAAGTGCCCCCTTTAGGGGGTGGTACTAACAGACTCAAGAAACTCTTATCATAGCAAATAGAAAAAGCACTCTTAGAGGAATATTGCAATTTCTTTGGCTTCTCATTAATCCAATTAGAATGCGACACCTGTGGAAGAAAAACATGAAGTCATTCTTACTGGAAGAAAGCTGCCCATTAGGGTAGAAATACTCTAATATATAAAAATATTACAACAAAAGGAGACAAAACTTCTAAGTTCTAGAACGAGAAATACACGCTGATAATGCCTGCTATCTAGAAATGCTCAGAATACTTGGGGCAACTATAAAGTGAAATAACTCACAGTATTTCCTTTATCAGCTGCAGCTATGCAGTTCTCTCTACCAGTTTTGTCTTCCATAGAACTTCCTAGAAGCAGAAGTATTTGCAAAGGGATCTGATTAACAACACTAACACATGCCTATGTTATGGAATATTTGCAGGAAGAAACAAGGCTCTTGGCTACTCCTACTATTCTGCCAGCCCATTTGAGTGAATGCAGATGCCTGGACACTCTGGAAGTCACTTCTTTTCACTCTGATACTACATTTATTCAATAATGCAATCAGTGGTATTATTAAAACAACAGTTTTACCTTCTGTGCTTATCACTCAATACTGAGAAACAAAACACTGAAACAAGAGATTCTGACTTTCCAGGGAGTGCCTTGTAAACCTTGTGGTCTTTCCTGCGAGTTTTTAACAAACAACTCTTACAAGACATTCAGCTAAGCCTGCATATAAACATAGTAGGAACTCTGTTTTTATAAGTGGGCAACTCATCCACCTACAAAGAATTTGTTTCTGTTCCTGGCTACACATGCCATTCAAATCTTGTTCCAGTCTGTCAGGCCTATCCAAGGTCTCCACTGAGACAACATAAAGCTTCCATGGCCTTTTTTTCCCAGCAAGTTAATATTGTAAAGTCTGCCCGAACCCAAACTCTTGCACAATGTGAATCAAATTTCATGAACTCTCCAGATCCAAGATGTTTGTACACAAAGCTAGTTCAGGTCTCCCAAAATGAAGCCTTTCCCTCTCCCCAACTTGGAGTAAGAGAACATGGATCAGACAGTACCGAGGCACTTGAGAGGCAAGAAACACTGCTGAAGGAACTCCAACTCCCACATTTCGGTCCAAATTTCCTAACACTCCAATTATCCTGGTGGGTTTTCTTAGTTTCTGAAGCATTTCAGTTGGCCCAAGTTTGGATAGTTAAGAATTGTATTTATAAGCCATACTCATACTGATGATGTGTATCAATAATAAAGCATACACACAATCACAGAAGAACAAAGTCAAGATACCTCGGTCAAGCTTTGGACAAAGTCTCTCTTATAGCACTTGTGCTGCTGTTAAAACTTTCTGTACTGTTTCTACACTTGTCAAAAATACTCTGTATTGTTTGCTTACAAAATACTGGTTTTTGTAAGATACTTCAGAAACTCAGCCTCAAAACTAAAAGCTTTTCAACAGTAAGTTGGTACCTGTGACCCTGTTGCTTAAATCTGCATCTGCAACTTCATTATGTTGAAGATTAAGTGGTTCTGCCATCATGTAAAGGTTGACATTAGAGTATGACCAAAGGTGGCTGTGGGCCAGGTAACTGCAAAAGCATGGATTTAAAGATTAATTCAGGCAGGCACACAAATTAAAGTATTTTTGGGTCATATGTCTGAGATATATTTAAGCATTAATTTTGGAAGGCTAATTCTCTACCATCTTTTTCTTTTGTTTGCACAGCAAAATACTTTCTGCATTAAATACCTCAACAATGAATACTGCAGATTAAATGATGAAAATTCTTTTAGGAAAGGAGCACATCGACAAACAGGAGTGGCCATCACCACCTGCAGGTGAAGCTTGCTGTGTCTCTCTGGAGGAGACCTTGCTGTACTTTCGTTAAAAAAGTTTGTAGTAACAAAAAGCACAAGCTGCACTCCTGGGTTCCTCATGCCCGGGAGCTTGAGGGGAATCACTGCCCGAACAGCAGCTGCCTGAGGGGAACCACTGCCCTGGGCTCTGCTGAAATGCATTTTCAGCACCTGTTTTCCAAATGTTAAGATGCAATATAATAATTTTAAATGAAAAATATAGGGGAAAAAAAAACCTAAAGTGAACCTGTGAATAAAGCAGAGTAGTGACACTGCAAACCAACTCCACCAGAAATGTGCTTTCAACAACCACAATTAAACAGGTGCTATTTAAATTAAGTAATTTTAATTAACTCAGAATAAAATTAGACACTCCCGTCCCACGGCCTCCAGCCAAGCTCGCAGCCCACCCCGCCACCTCCGGCCTTCTCTCTCCTCAGCAAAGCGCTCACCTCCGGGCCGCCCCTGGCTCATTTCTCGGAGGAAAAACGAAGCGCCCGCTCTCTGCCCCTCTCTCCCCTGAGAGC